>WIXP02000134.1:0-84845 GCA_009739505.2 Apolygus lucorum
ACTGGTGACGGGGCGGGGGACGAAGCTGGGGGCGGAGCCGGGGAGCAGAGCCAACTCTCCTCAGCCTCCGCAGACCTCGCCGCAGGTGCCTATGCAGATAGCTGGTTGTTGCCTCAGGTTGTAGCGGTCTTCGCCGCAGGTGGCTCCACTACCACCTGTGCGTTGGCTGCCTTGGACTCCGCCACGGCTGCGTCCCGTTGCTGGATCAGTTGTTGTCGATCCAGCAGCCACTTGGCTGGCGGTCCAACAACGCATTCCCGCTCCTGCACGATCCTCTGGTAGATGGGAATCCACCTGTGTATCTGGAGGATCGTGAGGAGCGCCGAATTCCCTGACGTGGGCGGCTGGTCGGTGGGGGTCGCCACACATTGTGAATCGCACGAAGTTGGAGAGCGTTCCAGTACGTCGTAAGGGTCGTCGGGTGGCGCGGGCGTTCACGTGTCCCGGCGACTGGTCTCGAAGGCTGGCGATAAATCTTTCGGTCCGCCTCCTCATGAGTTCCACCATGGGGTCCGGTGACTGGGGACCCCCGTCTACTATCCACTCATCTAGCGGTTCTTGTGCCATCCTACAACAAACAAATAAACGCCCTACTGTAACATCCTGCCTAGGAAAGTGACTCAGGAATTGATCTCATTGTACTTCACACAAATTATTCTGGCCTTGTTAGGAAGGTAGCAGAAGTAACGGTTCGGCTTGGTCTGAAGGACCTAAGTGAAGTTTGTCGGTCTGAAGGACCAATTGAAATTGGTTGGTCTGAAGGACCCAAGCTGAATTGTTGGTCTGAAGGACCATGTGTCGAGGTCGTGGTCAGTCTTTCCTAGTAGTCAGTCAGTTTGTCTTTCGGCCTAAGTGGAGTTGCTTATAATTTACGGAAGGGTCACGCTGGCGGAACGAATATGGAGTGGTTCCGGTTGGCGCCTCTCTCTGAGTCGTTTCGGAGGTAGACCTTCAGGTGTCGACGGCTCTTCGGCTTTGCGTACTACTGGTTCCTGGTGAGGGCTGTTGCTGTGGCGCGTGTGTTTCGCTGTGGCGATCGTGTTCGCTGTGGCGATCGTGTTCGCTGTGGCGATCGTGTTCGCTGTGGCGATCGTGTTCGCTGTGGCGATCGTGTTCGCTGTGGCGAGCGTCCTCGGGATGGTTGACCGGGTGTTGTGAGTTTCCCGCTGAATTCTCGGCTGATTTTCCCAAGGGTAGCTGACGCTTTTATCTTCTTCACTGGTCGAGGAGCGATCTGAGTGTCGATCCGCGTCCTCGAGGTGAGTCGGTTGTGGCGAAGCAGTCCCCTGGTTCGACTGTTCCGAAAACGGTGTAGTGGGAGCGTTCTCGTGAGATCCGGTCGGCACATCGCCACATTCCATCATGGTCGGGTTTGGAGGCGGCCATCGCAGCTCCTCATCAGAGTCTTCCATCATTTCTTCCTGTATCCCCGTTTCCGGTTCGTGAATGTTCCTTATTGTGTCTATTTCCGGAGTTTGATGGGATTTGGTATGGTCCAGGAACGTATCGTCCGGTACACCCAGCACAAAGGCCGGTTTGAGGCGGTTAATGTGTACTACCTGACGTTTTATGTCGGGTGAGTCCCTGATTTCATAAGTAACATTCGAGTGTTTCTTTAGCACCGTCCACGGTCCACTCCATGGACTCCAGAATTTTTTCACGACACCTGGGGGCGGCTGCATGTCTTTTAGGTACACCATATCCCCTGCCTCAAAAGAGCGCAGAGAGCGGCGGGCGTTGATGGCTTCCGTCCGTTTCTTCCAGGCTTCGTGTAGGCACTGTGTCGTGGCGTCACGGGCCATTCGGAGATTCTTCAACAAGGAGGACTCAGGTAAAGGTGTTCGAAGTCCTTGAAAGGTGTCGTCGGGAGGCGTATTTCCCTCCCAAAGGTAAGAAAATTTGGAGTAAATCCAGTACTCTTATGGGGGCTGGATCGGTACGCTGCGAGTGCTACGGGCAACATGGTTTCCCAGTCCTTAGTTTTTTGGTAATTTTCGCCAAAATGTTGGTCAAGGTTCGGTGGAAACGCTCGCACACCCCATTTCCTTCTGGGTGGTACGCGGTCGTGAAGATCTGCCGTATTCCCCATTGGGCACAAAGTTCGCGTGTCGATCCGGCGGTGAAGGCGGTTCCACGGTCCGAAACAAGTCTCTCGGGTACACCGTGTCTCGGTATAAATTCCTTCGCTAAAAATTGCGCGACAGTAGAGGCGGTACAATTGGTGGTAACGTATGCTTCAGCATACTTGGTAAAATGGTCGATTACGGTAAGGAGGTATTTGGATTTCCATTCGTCACGATGGGCCCCACGAAATCGATGCCGACGATGTGTCCGGGTCTCTCGGGGAGGAGCGGCTTCTGAATCGGACTTTTCAGATTCGTCGGGGTGTTGCGACGTAAACACGTTCACAACGTTGCACCTGCTCTTTGACGTCCCTCGATAGTCCGGGCCAGTTTCCTAGTCGCCTCACCACCTTTTCCGTTACGTCGGCTCCGGGGTGTCCTGCCCACTCATTCTTATGGCATCTATCAATCAACCATTCACGAAGTGAACTAGGGATGAGGGGGTACCCATTCGTGTCTACCATCGTGTCGCACTCTCATTTCCCACACTCCGTTAGCTTTTCGCAATCCTTCTTTACCGCGACTCAAAACCATCGATTGGACCCAATCATCGAGATCCTGTGCCGCGATCATTAGTTCGCGCGGGAAATCGAGATTTACAACGGCTATGTCCATTCGACTCAATCCGTCCGCATGTTCATCTGAGTTCCGGGTCTGTATCGGGGAACGAAGTCGTATTCAGCAAGCCTGAGAACCCACCTCCCGATTCGCGATGTCGGGTCGCGGGTAGGTGCATCGCGGCCGTGAGTGCCATGTGGTCCGTTTGAAGTTCAAAGATCTGACCTAAAAGATATTCTTGAAAATGGCGGACCGCCCACACAACGGCGAGTAACTCTCTCTCCGTGACGGAATACCTGGTTTCGGCCGGATTTAGCTTTCGACTTGCATACGCCACGGGCCCTCTCTTCCCCTTCGAAGTTCTGCGAAAGGACAGCCCCCAAAGCGGAGCCAGAAGCGTCGGTGGCCAACACAAAGGGTTTATTCAGGTCAGGAAAGGCGAGTACGGGTTCCTCTGTCAACTTGACCTTGAGTTCGTCGAACGCTTGTTGTTGTTTACTTGTCCACTCGAAGGGTCGGTTCTTCTGGAGGAGGTCGGTCAAGGGCACCGAGAGCTCCGAGTATCGAGGTATGAACCTCCGGTAAAACCCAGCCAGCCCCAAAAACGACTGCAGTTTCAACGCCGAGGTAGGTACGGGAAATTCCTTAATGGCCTTGACCTCTCGGGCTCGGTAAGGATTCCGTCGGGCGTGATGCGGTGACCTAGAAAGCGAACCTCGTTTTTCAAAAACTCGCACTTCGACAAGTTTCACTTGAAGGCGGGCCTCGGTTAATCGATCGAAAACCTGAGTCAATTTCTGGAGGTGTTCCTCTTGAGTGGCGGAAAATACTATGATGTCATCCAGGTAAACGAGACAATGATCTCCGAGGATTCCATCGAGGGCATCATTCATGACTCGCTGAAATGTAGCGGGTGCATTCTTCAGTCCAAACGGCATCTTTTCGTAATGAAAATGACGTCCTAATACGGAAAAGGCCGTTTCTCCCTTGACTCGGGGTGAACTGGTATCTGGTGATAACCCGATATTAAGTCGATGGTTGTGAACCATTTACACTGACCTAACATCGCAAGGGTCTCCTGTAATCGGGGAAGAGGATAAGCGTCTCCTTTGGTGATTTTATTGAGCTGTCGGAAATCCGTGCAAAATCGCCAAAGCTGCTTTTCTCCCGGCGGCGTTTTCTTTTTGACGAGTAGTACCGGCGCACACCACGGGCTAGTAGATGGGCTAATTACCCCATTTGACAGCATGTCCTTGATTTGAGTTTCAACGACGTCGCGGAGGGCGTGGGGAACCGGGTAGGGTTTTTGTTGTGTAACGGTGGGTTGAGTAGTAACTATCTCATGGAATACGTTCAATCGACATCCCTCCCCCGTAGGTGGCTTAAATAAGTCCCGAAATTTACACAACAATTCTCTAGTTGGTTCCGCGTCCGAAGTTGTGAGATGTCGTAGTTTCTCTTGCAAGGTCACGTCGAACTCGGGTAACGGGGTTTCCCATTGGTCGGTCGGTAGCTCCCCCCACTCCTCTTCTTCCAGACCGTCTGGCGTGGCGCCGGGACATACTTCTTTTTCATAGTTTTGAATCGGGGGAATAATAGAACAAATCTCGGCGCAGGCCTTTTCTTCTCTAAGGGATACGTTAGAACTCGTTTCATCAGGGGTATCGACTATATCGGGATATGGTTCAGCACATGGGTCGGTTGTGGCGAACTGGGTCGGGCTGTGCCGATCCGCTGTGTCGAACTGTGTCGCACTGTGTCGATCCACTGTGGCGAACTGTGTCGCACTGTGCCGATCCACCGTGTCGAACTGTGTCGCGTTGTGACGATCCTCTGTGGCGAACTGTGTCGCACTGTGTCGATCCACCGTGTCGACATAAGTCCGATGGTAGTCGTAGAGCATCCGATCGAGGCATTTTTCGAGGGAGGTTTTCCCATCAAAGTCCGGCGCGGGGTCAGTGCTATCGCTTGCGTCGTCAACTTCCTGGAACTCGGTAGGCGTAGTGGGGGTTGCACAATGTCGTGAAATTGGTGTGCTGAAATGTACTTTCGGAGGAAGTGGAAGGTTTTGGGCCGGATCCTTCGTCAAGTTCTTGTAGTGGGGTGTATCGTCGTACCGCTCAACGGGTGTGTATCGATAGGGACAGAAACGCCCCTGAACTGCCGATTCCAAAACTTCAGGCTTCCGGCGCCATCTTGATTTGTGGCGAAATTTGCCCGCACCTCCGAAGCGTCGTCCGGTTCTTTGTAATCCACGCCCGATGGTTTTTGCGTGGCGGAGGCAGTTGTTGCCGCCGAAGGGGTGCTAGGGAGAGGAGCGTTGTGATCATGACTTTCATTTTGATCCACGAACGTCCCAAATTCCCGCCCCTCGGGCCGCAACACTACCCCCACGCTGTAGATTTCCTCGGGTGTGTCGACCGGCGTATATGGGCGGATGACGCCTTTAGGGGTGCGGAATTTCATTTCCGGTCCCGTTGTAAATGTGATGGGTACCCTTCGAAGTACGTCGAGCCCCAAAAGATCAAGCGTAGCGCTTTTCCTTGCGAATACTAAAAATGTGTGTTCAAATACACATTCGCCGATCCTTGTGACGACGCGCTGTTCTCCGGAGAAATGTAGGGGCATTCCATCAGCTCCCCACGCGATCGCTCGGGTTGGGAGAATTGGAATCCCCTTTACGGGTGTTGAAAGTACCGAAAGCGTAGCTCCGGTGTCCAGGGTCATCTCTCGTTCCTCCGGGCCCAGTCCTACGGTGATTTTCATCGTCCGCGACATTGGAGCTTCCACGGCGGGAACATGTGCCTCCTCGATTGGCTTCTTGTAACGGGCGACCTCCATTGAATGTGCCGGCGCCATGACAGGTTGCGACACGGGGAGGAGACGTTTCTTTTTGTAACAATCCTCCTCCAGATGTTCTCGGACGCCACAGAAGTCACAAAATATGGTCTTGTTCGGGCTGAATGGGCAACTCACGGGAAAATGTGTTTTGTCCGCGCAAAACATACACGGATATCGCGGGGTTGGTTTCTCGGCGCTTCGGCGCTCGCTGGGCTTATCTTGGCGGTGGTCCTCCTCCCTGTGTCGATTGTGACGCTGTAGGGGTTCGTCTTTTCGCGGGCATCGAGCGGCGAAATGTTCAGGACTTCCGCAGTTGTAACATCGGCGGTCGTTGGTAATGGCCGCCAAGTCCCAACGTTTGTCCGTGTCGATTGTGTCGTCTAGGGTTTCCTCTAATTCCTCCGCCTTGCTCAGTGCGTCCTGGATCGATCTGGGGCGATTTGTGATGAGCAGTGCGCTCATATTTTTGCTGACACCACGTATGAAAGCGCTAGGGTTTTTCTTTCTACCCAGTCGTGGCGTTCGTGACGTCGGAGTTGTCCTCCTTCTTCCATGACGGCACACCGGGCGAGGCTGCGGACTCGGTCTGCAAATTGGCGGAGCGTTTCTGTGGCGTTCCGCTTGACTGTCCACAGGAGGGCGGCGGCGTGTTGTGGATTTTCCTTCTGGAACCACTTGATCATGTCGTCACGGACGATCTCGTAGACGTTGTCTACGTCGAGCGTATCATCCCGATCGATAAGGAATTGCTTAGCGGTTCCCCGCGCTTTTGTGCGGAGTAAACGGTATCGTTGTCGCGAGGTCAAACCCGTGGTCACCATATCAAAATTCGCAAAAAACGACACAACACTTAATGCACCGGTCGCGTCTGGGTCCCACGACTCTACTTCGAGGAATACCGAGCGCGGTATGTCCTCTCTATCAGCTTCATGTGTTACGTTATTGTATCGCTGAAGGAGAATGTTCATCTCCTTCATTGTCTGAGTCATTGTTTCTACAGCTTCCGTGCCGGAGGACGATTGGGTCTCGGTCCCCCTGTCGCTAGGTGTCGGATTATTGAGGAACATGGTAGCGATTTGTACTAACTACCACCTAGGCACGAAGAAGTCTGTCGGCGTGAATCGGTCTAAGTCGAGAAAAATACAACTACGAGAAGAGACGTCTTCTCGCGTCGTTTCGTGCGGAAGGCTGCTTCTAATGTCACTTTTCCTGTATAATAAATGGATGTACAGCCTACCTATTTTTATTTTTACCTGTCTCAGTGTGTTTTATTTTTGAAGTTTGTTTCGATAGACTCTAAATTTAAAACTGAGCTCGTGTCGAACGGCCTACGAGTTTGAGTGGGTTCGTGTGAGGCTTACTCACACCGGGATCCACTCCGCTGCCACCAAATTTGTAGGCCTGCTACTTGTGGCGATTGTGTCGATGGACCACAGAGGTAGCGTCCCGGCTTACTCGTGGTGATTGTGACGATTGTGGCGACACACCAGTTGTAAGCGGGATTTGCGTTCGACAGGGTTAAGGTTTCGTTCCGCGGCGTAGTTGGTAGCAGCACGAGGTTGTGACGCCACGTGCCGATCCCAAGTTCACCGGATGACACAAAACCTAACGTGGCGAGCTCAGGTGGGGAGGGGAAGACAAACAAATATCGAAACAATAGTTAATTTTACAAGGGTAGCGTGTGGTATTTACCTGTGACGAGGCGGTGAAGCGGCCAGTCGGATTCCTCGGGATGATGCAATCTGAAATGTTAGCCTTAAGGGCGTCCTACTGAGAAAATGGCGTCCGCCAAATGCGACGCTGCCGAAGGGGCCTACGAAGGCGTCTGAGGGACGCTTCGGAAAAGATGGCGGAGTGTGACGCGTCACCAAGCTCCGGTTTTTCACACTGAGGAACCAGGTAAAATGAGAAAAGATATTCAAATGCAGATTTACAACAATAAAAGGTAAGTTTATTAAATATGCAAATGGTTTTCTGACTAGGCACACCGAAGGGTGTGTCGAAAAGAAGCCTGACGGGCGCAACAACACAAGTAAGTATGGCACAAGATTCAATGTTCAATAGGATAGATTTTCAGATAATGTTTCAAATATACAAATTAATAACTCCAATTTGACTTTATGTTTCAGGTTTCCAGAGTATATCAGTTCAACGTTCCAGGTTTTCAACAAAGGTGAGTATGGTAAGTATAGGTTAACTTTGTGTTTCAGGTACGAATTTAGCATTAAGTTACAACTCTCAAATTTACGACTTTTGTCCAATTGTTTCAGAATTACTTCTACGCACTGTCCTAACTGCATTGGCCAATGGTTAGAAGGTAAGTTATAGTTTTCACTCACACGTGTCAGGGCCCTGAGGTATCCTTCCAGGTGTGATGTGGCGGTTGTGGTGGTTGTGGCGACGGACGTCCAGGGAATCCAAGTGTTCTTCCTCCAGATCAATTCGGCGCGATACGGCAATTTTCGATGGTCAGGGATCTTACGAAAAAAGCGTGTGAAAGTATTTACGGGGGCGGTTGACTCTTGCAGTTTTAAGTTCACGGGCAGCAGGGCTCTCAATGACTTGTACTGAATATCAAGGGGGGTCTGCCTGTGGAGGGGGCTGCTCGTTGGTTTTGTTCCGGATGGTCCCCCTCCGCTCCCTCGACGGACGGGCGCCTGCCAGGTGGAGACTTCTGATTGGCTCCCCCCGCCGAGGGAGGGACGCTCTGGCTGGAGACGGCGTCTTCATGTTGAGGGGGGGGTGACGTCACCTTCCGAGCTGACCACGGATCCGAATCTGACAATCATCGCCGCGGGTGGCTATGACAAATTCGGATCAGAAGGGAGTTAACGAATTAACCCAGTCTCTTCACTGGAAATGTTCCCCAGTGAGTGGAGACTCACACTATTAAATTCACCTACCTCCTTCACATGTTTTTTAAAGTAGATCTTCCGATACATCGAAAAATCGATATATTTTCTCCGATATATCGAAATATATTCTCCGATATATCGAAGGTATCGATATCTCATTGGCGATATATCATTTAATCGATATATCGATATATTTTGTTCGATATGCCATCCCTATGAATAAGCCATTAAGTAGTTGTATTTTATCCCAATCGTCCGATAATCAACGATTAATCAACCAGTAATCGAATTTCCTAATAATTGGGGCAAGCGCTGCAGGGAGTTGACTCCCTGTTTCTTCGAACTGAGCGTGAAGCGTTTATTTCTTCCAAATGAACTTGATTGTGAAATAGGTATGTGGTGGGTAGGTGGCAAAGCCGCGTTTTTTGCAGACGAGTGATCTAGAAAACTAATAAACCTTTTTGTAATAATTTGCAGCGTTTTTTCCTTATAGACCAATTGCCTGCAAAGAAAACAGCTTTGTTATTGTCACTGGCCTATTAGTCCTGCCTTTATTTTGAAGGAATAAACGCATCACAATCAATTCGGAAAATAGGGAGTTGTGGGTGCCTTGTGGGTTACCTATTAAATTCCAACACGTATATAATAATACGAATACTGCAAGATCGATTCAGATGAACACTAACTCTGTGACTCCTTCAAAGCTGCTTCACTCAATCTGCTATACACGTGTGTATTGCCAAAGCGGTGAGCAGTGACATGGCGTTATCAAATGCGTACCAAATAAGTGGTGCCGATTAGAAAAGCGCTGCAAATAATTATACAACGGTTTATCATTTTGGTTTATTGTTTTCAATAATGAACCTTTGGAATCGAGCAAGAAAAAAAAAATTTTTTAACAACCCCTCAAAATTTGATGGTTTACGTTTCAAGATACGTAGAATTCAAAAATCGGATAAAAATTTGGCCGTCCGTCCGCCGTACGCGGCACTTTTGCCACTTAGAATTGACCGATTTTGATGAAATTTGGGATGTAGGCTCCATTTGGGGTCTAGTTGTGCCCCGAAGACTTTGGTTGATGTAGGTCACTTCTAAGGGTTCAAAAATGAATTCTGAAATTTTGAAAACGCCCTTCCTCAAAAAATTTTGATATAAAGGTATTGTTTTCAATTTAAGATTCTATACAATTTTCAGAATTAGTTCGTCAGACATCTCAATGTCTCAAATTAGGCCCCTTTCCCTTCCGACTGTGGATTCAAGAATGTCCTTTCTTGCAGTTCTTAAATGGTTTTTTAAAGCACTAAATTTCCCATCAGATGAGCTATAACCCACATGTTTAACCTTAAAAATTTTGTCTAGTCCAAAATTGAAAACTTAGCAATTTTCGAGTTTTTTGACGAAATTTTCGAGAGATTTTTACTCATTTCCAGTAGAGGAAAAAAATCCTGAAAATCTCAGCTTTCCAACGGTAAAATCAAAAAATAATTCACAATGTAACTTGGGGGAGAAATTTGTGTAAGAACCCGGAAAAGCGTGAATTTTTGGTTTGTTATTTACAATAATAAACATCCTAACTCAAAAAATTTTTATATAAAGGTATTGTTTTTCCATTAATTGAAGATAGTATAGAATTTTTAGAATCTAAGGAGGTAAACTAAGAGGTAAAATCTAAGAGGGTAAACTCGAATTCCCATGCTGGGTATCGTAGATCATAGATATCAAAGTGATCTTCAAATTCGAGGCTCTCATGCCTCGAAAATCATCAATATTTTCAATCAAAATCTTTTCGAATGTCGTTTCCTTCACAAATTATTTTTCCTTTGACACAATTTAATAAATTTTATGTATATTTTTTTACACTCCATTGCGATTGATTCATTACCCTTTATATAAAAATCGGAATTCCCTTCTCAAAAAGTGACTTTTTTGGCATTAAATGCGGTATAGTGAAATCAAATTGTTAAAAAAACGGTTACGTTCCAAGGTACGTAGAATCCAAAAATCGAATAAAAATTTTGCCGTCCGTCCGCCGTACGCGGCACTTTCCTTATTCCCAAGGATCGATTTTGATGAAATTTGGTTGATGTCAATTACGTATAAGGGTTAAAAATAAGGGTTGTAATTTTGAAAACGCCATAACTCAAAAAAAGTTTGATATAAAGGTATTGTTTTTCCATCAATTTAAGATTGTATTGAATTTTTAGAGACCACCAAATTAGTACCATCCACCTTCAACCGAGCTAACTCTAAAATCAGGACTCAGGTAATTGAGGAATGCAATCAATGAACCGAGGAATTTGAGGCAGATACTGGACTAAGTAATCTGAAGGAAAGAATCAGTGGGCTCAGGAATTTAAAGGTAAATAGGTAAATAGTCACTGAACTTAGGAGTGTGAGGAATCAAATGAATATCAGGAAGTAATCAGGCTCAATCATATTCCTCAATGTTTGGTTTATTTTTTCAATGATGAACCTTTGGAATCGAACGAGAAAAAATCTTTTTAATCCCCCTTAAAATTTGTTGGTTTACGATTCAAGGTACGTGAATCCAAAAATCGAATACAAATTTGGCTGTCCGTCCGCCGTCCGCGGCACTTTTGCCACTTAGCCTTGACCGATTTTGATCAAATTTGGGATGTAGGCTCCATTTGGGGTCTAGTTGTGCCCCGAAGATTTTGGTTAATGTAGGTCACTTCTAAGGGTCGAAATATGAATTTTGAAATTTTAAAAACGCCCTAACTCAAAAAATTCTGATATAAAGGTATCGTTTTTCCATCAATTTAAGATAGTATAGAATTTTTAGAATTTTTTGAGACCACGCGGAGCTTTGTAGGACAAACCGTTGGCTCCCTTCAGAAACACGATTGTGAATCGCAAAAGAGGCCTAATCTCCGTTCAAATTTTAACTGACCGAAATGCGATCAATGTTTTTCTTCAAGTTGGTTGGTGATAGCAATGGCAAAGCCGTGTTCTTTGCAGGCGAGTGATCTATACAGAAAAATAATTAACCTTAGTGTAATAATTTGCGTTTTTTGTCTTGGTTCCACGGTTCCAGTCCTTAGACCTGTTTCAGGCCCTTCGATCGTCTCCGGGCTTTCCTGGTAGCTCCCCTCTGCACGACCCTGAGAGGGCTGCTCCCCGCTGGCGCTGATGGCGGGAGAGCGAGTGCCCACACGCTCCCCTCACAGTCGATCCGCTCGCCCTACGCGACTCACCTCTTTCATTAACTCGTACTTCACCCCTCAGGACTCCCAATATTTAATAATTTTAAAAAATCATTATTATTATTTCTTATTTTGAGGTTATTTAAATTTATTCGTCCGTCAAAATTTTCCCAGTTTCACAATGTCGTGAGTGTCTTCATTGCCGGCCGTCTCCTCCACATCTGTAGTGTCTGACGGACTATGTGCATAGTGCAGTGTTTTTTGCCGTCGGATATCTCATATCAGGTAAATACCTAATCATGAAAAATTTAATGATTTAATTAACAGCTTAAGTCCCTGGCCTTTGATGAATACCAACGATCTCCATGATCATTGAGGAATTCGGAAGGAGTAATTTTCAGGATCAAGATACATTTCATCTAGCAATATTTCATTTCAGAATAATTCAATCTCACTGTAGGGCAGGTTTTCAGCATAACCTAGCCCGTATTTTTAGCAGGATCGGGAACAATTGGTTTCACTTGCACTAAGAACTATTTGCACAGCACCGTTTAAGCAGCAGCTTTTCAAAAAGTTTGGACATGACAGGGAGGAGTGATATAGGCCGATATCCTGTCTTCTCATTAGGTGACTTTCCTGGTTTGGTAATCATAATGACCTCCGCAACTTTCCACTGGGATGGTACATGTTTCAACCTGAAGGTAGCATTGATAATATGAAGCAATTTTATGACAGCCTTTTCAGGGAGCTCTTTCATAATTCTACCTGTTATCAAGTCGTAGCCAGGCGTCTTTTTAGCATTGATGTTTGGACACGCCGTAATAATATTTTGTCACTGACTCACCTCCAATTATTGCAATATCCGTAAATTTTCTCTTTTTCTATCACCACAAAAATATCTGACATTGTTGTTGTTTACTTTGTTATTTGCACCGCAAGTCTGGAAAGTCAATGTTATTTGTACCAGTAACCAGTTTCTCCGATTACATGGCTCAGGTGCACCAACTTATATATAGTTCTTGTTAATTTTCTTTTCACACAATGTACGTGTGTAATTTTGTATCAATTATTCAATCAATTTAAACCTGTTTCTTTAATTATTGTGGATGAGTTTGGCGTTGTGAAAGTGCCGTGAAGTGTCTCGAGTCAACCTTTCTTCAGCTACCTTGCCTTCATCTATCAGGTCAGCACTGCATTTTCTGGGATTCGAACGGCGCAGGATTTTCTCCGGTTGTCTTGTTCCATGCTCGTACCACCAACCACCTCGAACCTTTATCTTTTGCCATTTTTTACCTATTTAAACTGTATCTTTGTGTCACGCAACTTTTCCTTGTATATGTGTGGCCTCGGGCGTTCCGCGGTTTTGTCGCGAGTTGCATCCGAATCATTCTCGTTGTCCTGTTTGGATGTAATACATCGAAGTGCCATTGGAAGGGCTGTTCAGCCGGTGAAGACGCTCGTATCTGATCTACACTTCTCGATCGAGATATGATGGAATCCGTTTAATTGCAAGATGATGTTGCCTGAGGATTGACGCTTCAAGAGTTCCCGGCAAACGCAAATACAGGTGGATGGTATCGGTTCTCTCAACTTTTGGGTGAGTTACATGTCCAATAAAATACCTACCTTGGATACCTGTTGGCCGAGATCAACCTGAGGAAACAAGTACTCATTAGTATCGCGAAAATACCTTCCCTTTTGGACTTCTGACATCAACACTTCTTCTATCCAGCCGTTTATCTTCAGTTACCTACTAGGTAGTCGAAAGAACATTTGAATTTCACAGCATCCAAACTGAATAGGTCAACTCATGTTTGTTTTGGTATAAGTCCTTACCTATAATTCATTTTTCTCCACGGCCGTTTAGGTAGGACCTAGAAACCCTGCGATTGACTTATTATACAGAGTTGAACAGTATTTACCATTTAACCCTTTGTTATCATTTTGTATCAACCTGCAACCTTTTCTTTTCTTTTCATCCAAAATACTTACACTAGATACTATTACTTCAGTGTCTCCAAACACTTAATTTTGGAGTGGTCCTTCTGAGCTATCACTATTATTTATTTATCACTATTTCATTTATTTGTTTGGCTATTTTTATCACTCAGCCTGAAAACAGGATTTGAATAATTGGCATTGGACATTTACCTTCCAAGCCCCATTCAGCCTTTTCATTGGTCCAAATTCGAAGCCGGATATATCGAGCCTTCTTTACCTACCTACCATTTCTATATCAACTTATAGTCCTTTGTTTTTGTGTTGTTTGTGTAGGTACTTAGCAAAGTCATACCTATTTATATGTTTTGTTTATTATCTATGGTATAATTTACCAATTCTCTAGCAACTTAATATATCTATTTAACTATTTTCCGTGTGCATATTATATTCCTGGGTGATATTGAAATCTTTGATATTTTTGTGGTGCCTTTACATAGCAGTGATATTTTTTCTATTTTTTGATCTGCTCAATCTAGATTTACTTACTAATTTTGAGTCCCTTTTTTTTTACCATACTCCTTTGAGTCAAACATTTCTCACCATGAATGACGGAGGTTCTTCGAATGTATCAGTGAGGGGTATCAACAAGATCCAGCGCCGTATTAAGGATATGGGTTCTGACATTCAGGCCATACGCAACAAAGGTCTCGCTGCAATCACTGCTTTACCTGAACGAAATGTTTTTAGGGGTATGCACGGTTCTTTGACTCCATTGTATGACAAATTCATTGCAAAATGGGATGAAGCAATTGAATATGCTTTGGATCACGATATCATCTTTCCAACAGCCGACGATACAGCCTATCTGGAATCGGTAAAAGCACATTATTATGATGCGCTGGGATATGGCATTCAACTTTTCAGTACACCCACTGCTGTAACGTCTACCAACCAGTCGAGTATCAATGCAACCTTAGGCTCTGCACACACAACTCGTGCTATACTCCCAAAAATACATATCAAGCCATTTAAAGGGGATATTTCCCTTTGGCCCACCTTCAAGCAAATGTTTGTTTCTCTGATAATGGGGGATGAGAACCTGACTGATGCCGAACGCTTTCACTACCTCATTTCTTTCTTGGATGGACCTGCGAGGGACTGCATCAAATATGTCCCAGTTAGTGATGTCAACTTCTTGCAGGCTTGGGATGGTTTGTGTAAAATGTATGACAATAAAAGGAAGCTAGCTTGCCATTACCTAGATAAGCTTCTTTCTTTCAAACCCAGCCATGGAAAACCTACTTCAGATTCCTTACAAACCTATTTGTCAAGTGTCACAGAGACCGTGGTATCTTTGCAAAATTTAGGTATACCAGACCTAGAACAGTACTTACTTTGCGAACTGTCGCTGAAAGGACTTGACCAACGTACTAGGGAAGCCTTCGAACTCTCCATGGTTAACACTAACTTCCCTACCTTCGACATGCTAAGGACATTTGTCAGGGGAAGATGCCATGCTCTACAGATGAGTGAGGAATTATACCCCTCTCATTCTAAACCATCAAGCAATGTCTTACAACAATCTTCAATCAACGTCAAACCTCCAAACAAGTATTCATCACCGAAACAGGTGTTGCTTACCACCGATGCTGCCAATAATGGTAGTCATTCATCTGGCAACGTTTCCAGACAATCACCAACTACCTCTTTATCATGCTATATCTGTAAGGGTACACATATTATCTCGGATTGTAATCGTTTCAAGAAAAGCAACCCACAACAACGTCTTGATCTCTTGAAGGGTTTCTCTGGATGTCGTAACTGTCTTCATCTCTTCCATAAAACTAAGGAATGTACATCAAAGTACAGTTGTCGTATCTGTAAGGGTCGACATCATTCAGACCTGCACTTATCGCCTGTATCTAAGACCGCAGACCAGTCACCATCTCATCAACAAGTACCTGCATTGCCATCTAACTCCCGTTCTGATCCCTCATTGTTTGTGGGTGCTAGTACAGCTTCTAGCAAACAAGAAGGTGTTCTCTTGGGGACAGTACAAGCCAGTATTGTGGACTCCAAAGGTCAACTCCAGCAATTTAGAGGGCTTTTGGATCCAGGGAGTCAATTTAGTTTTATCACCTCAAATTGCGCCAAGAAACTGGGAAAATCAACCCGTCCTTATAACGGAACCATTTCTGGTGTCAATTCATCGCATCTTCGCAATATCTCGGGCAAAGTTAACATTGCCTTTTCACCTCCGTCTGCCATGTCTCTATTGGAGACTGAGGCTATCGTTATACCAACCATAACTCCACCACTCCCGCAAGTTCCTCTGAGTTCTGCTATCTGGCAAGATTACCTGTCATACCCACTCAGTGACCCACAGTTCACGCAGTCTTTACCAATTTCGTTTTTGATTGGTGCGGATCTGTTCACTGAGGTGATTGCCGGCACACCTATAGTAATCCATGACAATGGTCCCCGCCTTATAGATACCATTTTTGGATTTACCGTGATGGGTAGGTTCTCCTGCAATGATGCTTCTTCTCACTCCGTTTCCTTATTATCAATTGCAGATACTACTGACATCATTGAAAGATTTTGGAAGGTAGAGGAACCGTGTATGGAACCTGCTGTTGCTCCAGAGGATGCAGCTTGTGAGAAGCACTTTGTTGATCATCATTATCGTACTGATGCAGGTAGATATGTTGTGTCCCTGCCTTTTAGATCTCCTCAACCATCTATTGTACCAAATATTAACAGAGCCATCAGTAGATTCCATTCTCTGGAGACCAAATTTTTGAAGAATCCTCAGCTACATCAGGAGTACTCTGCTTTCATGCAAGAATATCTGGATCTAGGGCATATGAGTCCAGCTACCACAGAACCATCATACCTAATACCTCACCATCCTGTATATAAAGATGATAATGCAGGTGGGCAAAAACTAAGAGTGGTTTTTGATGCCAGCTTCCGCACACCTACGGGTTCGCTGAACCAACATCTATTTACAGGTCCCAAATTGCAATCAGATCTGGGTGCTGTCATTTTAAATTTTCGTCGTTTCAAGTATGTCGTTTCTTGTGATGTGGTTAAGATGTTTCGACAAATCTTGGTCAATCCTGATGATCGTAAATATCAACAAATAGTCTGGCGCTTTCAACCAACTGATCCATTGACCTTCTATGAGTTGAATACGGTAACTTATGGGCTTACCAGTTCACCATATCAATCACAACGTGTGCTCCATCAACTTGCCATAGATGAGGGTCATCGTTATCCAGCGTGTGCAGCCATTCTGCGAGAAAACACTTATATTGATGATTTGGCCTTTGGAGCAAATTCTGTTGATGAGGTTTTTGCCTTGAAAACTGATTTGGTACAGTTGTTGTCCTTAGGAGGCTTTTCTTTGAGCAAATGGAAGACCAATCATACACCTTTATTTGAATTGGAGGATGTATCTCAACAACCTGTTCCCTTCTGTACTGAAGAGGGTACTGTGACCAAAATCCTCGGTATGAGCTGGGATCCCAACTCGGACACCTTTTGTTATCAAGTAACCCAACCACAGGATGGATATACTAAACGCATTATCCTTTCCATAATTGCCAGATTGTTCGACCCACTTGGTTACCTAGCTCCAGTTGTGTTCCATGCCAAGAAGATTCTTCAAGAAACCTGGAAGGCAGGAATCGGATGGGATGACGTTGTACCAGATTTTGTTCAGACCCAATGGAGTCAGTTTGTGAGCGATTTCTCGTCTCTGACACTTATATCAATACCTCGGTTGTTACCCATTTCATCAACTTCATATCAACTCCTCTACTTCTGTGATGCCTCGGAAGATGGTTATTGCGCTGTAGCGTATCTACGATCAACACATGGTTCAACTTCAACATTATCTTTATTGAAGGCCAAGACCCGTCTTGCCCCTCTCAAACCTTTAACCATTCCTCGTTTGGAACTATGCGCCGCAGTTCTTATGGCACAATTAATTAAATCTCTCGAACCTGTCATGAAGCATTATCTCATCAGTGCCACTTATTGTTTCTCTGATTCTACTGTGGTTCTGTCCTGGTTGAAAACTCAACCTCACCGACTGCAGACTTTTGTTGCCCATCGAGTGCAACAGGTTTTGGATGTCACCAAACCAGAATGGTGGTTTCATATCAAGGGCGTGGATAATCCAGCCGATGTTGGTTCAAGAGGTGTGTTGCCTTCTGCTCTGGTGAACCATGAGTTATGGTGGTCTGGACCTGAATGGTGTTGCCAGCCTGTATCTCAATGGCCCCTTTCGTCTGATCTCATCCCTAGCCTGGAAGTACCAGAAAGGAATCTCACTCTGATTACTGTCAGCCCTTATCAAGAACACATAAGCTTTATCAATCGCTTTTCATCTTTTACCAAACTCATTAGAGTATTGGCATATGTCAGGAGATTTATCAGCAATTCCCGGATCCCAAAGCGCAAGCGAAGGAAACGTCGCATTGGTACCATCAGTATTTTCGAGTTCAATCAAGCTCAAGAGCTTTGCATCACATTTGTACAACGCTATTATTTTCCAGAGGCATTCAAGCATGACTCTCAATCCTTACCAACTGATTTGAAGAAGCTTGCGATTTTTATAGATCATGTTGGGTTACTTCGTGTTGGTGGTCGTTTAGCCAATGCCCCTATCACAACAGACCATAAGCATCCTGTATTGTTACCAGCAAGATCTCATCTAACAAATCTGATTATCGATCATGTGCACAAGGTAAACTTCCATGCTGGACCTTCAGCCATGCTTGCATTCCTGCGCCAGCGGTTCTGGATTCCTCGAGCAAGGAACTTAGTCAGGATGCACAAATCCAAATGTATAAAATGCATAAGATATTCTAATGTTACTAACAACCCCTACATGGGAAACCTTCCAGCTTCTCGCTTCAACTGTGTGCGTCCATTTCTCAACTGTGGAGTGGATTTCGCTGGACCCTTCATGTGCCGCACATCTTCAAATCGCAAGACCAGCGTTGTAAAATCATATTTATGTCTTTTCGTTTGCCTCGCTACACGAGCAGTCCATCTTGAACTTGCCATCTCTTTGTCAATTGAAGCATTTTTGGACGTGTTTGACCGTTTTGTGTCACGGAGAGGTCTGCCAGATCAAATATTTTCTGACTGCGGCACCAATTTTGTGGGCAGCTCTGGTTATCTGCGTGATATCTATCAGTGGTTTATGAGTGAACATCACCAATCATCCATCATGAATCACACTAATCATCTTGGCATCAAGTGGTGTTTCAACCCTCCTGCTTCACCCCACATGGGAGGTAGCTGGGAGTCCCAGATCAAGCAAGCCAAACATCTACTGGTCAAGGAATTTGGTAATCAATCATTTACTCAACCTGAACTTTCAACCATGTTCGTCAAAGTCGAGGCAATAATGAACTCTCGTCCTTTGCAGCCACTCTCTGACAGCCCGGATGACTTGGAAGCCTTGACGCCAGGACATTTCCTCATTGGCCAGCCGCTTAATGCTTTGCCTGAGCAGGACTTTACCGATCTTCCTGTGGGTAGACTCAATCGCTGGCAACTTCTGCGTGAGAGAGTGCAGCATTTCTGGAACAGATGGAAGCATGAGTACCTCAGCACCTTACAACTCCGCAATAAATGGTCGACAAAGCAGCATAACATGAAGACTGGAGACATAGCGCTACTACGAGATTCAAACACTGCTCCCAGCTATTGGCCTTTGGCCAGAGTACAGGAAGTTCACCCTGGAGCTGATGGCATTGTTCGTGTGGTGACCGTCAGAACAAGCCGTGGAGTCTACAAACGATCCATTGTGAATCTGGTGCCACTGCCTGTGCATCCTATGGATTCAGCATCATGAAAGTTGCTTGATGCAGGCTGCGTGGTGAGTACTGCTCCAAAATAGGGGGAGTATGGACACGCCGTAATAATATTTTGTCACTGACTCACCTCCAATTATTGCAATATCCGTAAATTTTCTCTTTTTCTATCACCACAAAAATATCTGACATTGTTGTTGTTTACTTTGTTATTTGCACCGCAAGTCTGGAAAGTCAATGTTATTTGTACCAGTAACCAGTTTCTCCGATTACATGGCTCAGGTGCACCAACTTATATATAGTTCTTGTTAATTTTCTTTTCACACAATGTACGTGTGTAATTTTGTATCAATTATTCAATCAATTTAAACCTGTTTCTTTAATTATTGTGGATGAGTTTGGCGTTGTGAAAGTGCCGTGAAGTGTCTCGAGTCAACCTTTCTTCAGCTACCTTGCCTTCATCTATCAGGTCAGCACTGCATTTTCTGGGATTCGAACGGCGCAGGATTTTCTCCGGTTGTCTTGTTCCATGCTCGTACCACCAACCACCTCGAACCTTTATCTTTTGCCATTTTTTACCTATTTAAACTGTATCTTTGTGTCACGCAACTTTTCCTTGTATATGTGTGGCCTCGGGCGTTCCGCGGTTTTGTCGCGAGTTGCATCCGAATCATTCTCGTTGTCCTGTTTGGATGTAATACATCGAAGTGCCATTGGAAGGGCTGTTCAGCCGGTGAAGACGCTCGTATCTGATCTACACTTCTCGATCGAGATATGATGGAATCCGTTTAATTGCAAGATGATGTTGCCTGAGGATTGACGCTTCAAGAGTTCCCGGCAAACGCAAATACAGGTGGATGGTATCGGTTCTCTCAACTTTTGGGTGAGTTACATGTCCAATAAAATACCTACCTTGGATACCTGTTGGCCGAGATCAACCTGAGGAAACAAGTACTCATTAGTATCGCGAAAATACCTTCCCTTTTGGACTTCTGACATCAACACTTCTTCTATCCAGCCGTTTATCTTCAGTTACCTACTAGGTAGTCGAAAGAACATTTGAATTTCACAGCATCCAAACTGAATAGGTCAACTCATGTTTGTTTTGGTATAAGTCCTTACCTATAATTCATTTTTCTCCACGGCCGTTTAGGTAGGACCTAGAAACCCTGCGATTGACTTATTATACAGAGTTGAACAGTATTTACCATTTAACCCTTTGTTATCATTTTGTATCAACCTGCAACCTTTTCTTTTCTTTTCATCCAAAATACTTACACTAGATACTATTACTTCAGTGTCTCCAAACACTTAATTTTGGAGTGGTCCTTCTGAGCTATCACTATTATTTATTTATCACTATTTCATTTATTTGTTTGGCTATTTTTATCACTCAGCCTGAAAACAGGATTTGAATAATTGGCATTGGACATTTACCTTCCAAGCCCCATTCAGCCTTTTCAATGTTACTCTTTATTTCACCCTTTAGTTCTTTCAGAGTTACAGGTATAATTTCGAGTTCATCTGTTTTTTCTGTCTTTGTTGTATTTTCGTCTGGTATCAGATTTGGTAATGGTTGAAAGGTTTCGCAGAGATGATCAGCAAATAGTATTGCTTTCTCTTGGTTACTTCTGGCCCATGTGCCATCATCTTTTTTGATTGGAGAAGAGTGAACTTTTGGTCTTTTCATGTTTTTTGTTACCTTGTAGAGAGAATAGTCCGTATCTTTCTCTGCAGTTAGGTTACTCAGGAAATGTTCGACTGAATCGTTTTCCACGGTTTTCAACAGATATTTAAGTTTGTTAACGTTTCTGTTGAAAATAGTTTTATTTTCAGGAGTTCTATTATTTTTCCATATTCTCCTTGCTTTTCGTTTTTCATTCAGTAAATTCTCGTATCAGGTAAATACCTAATCATGAAAAATTTAATGATTTAATTAACAGCTTAAGTCCCTGGCCTTTGATGAATACCAACGATCTCCATGATCATTAAGGAATTCGGAAGGAGTAATTTCCAAGGATCAAACAAATTTCCCATCGGATGAGGAGAAGAACTTTAAATTCCAACCAGTTTTACTTTTGTCCTTCACTACCGGAGATAGGAAAGCTATAATTCGTGTTAAATTCGATTTCCTCAAAATTAAAATTTTCAATTTGTGCGTTTCATAGGTTTTTGGTCAGTTTTGGTTCCTCGGCTGTAAATTCATTATATTAGGAAAATCCAAACAAAACCTAGTCCGATTTTATTGAAATTTTCTCAGTACCTACATGTTAGCGTCTTAAAAAACGTCTGCCAAGTTGGGTGGGCAGTATAGCTTCCTCACTCATTGTAACATGGACGTATAGAATCAGTTGGCGAAAAAATTATGATTCTTTATTTAGCGGTCCACCGTCTAGGACCAAACCCACACAATCCCTGAAAATTTCATCGAAATTGGTTGAATAGTTGCGGAGTTTTGGTTGTAACAATAAATTTAAAGTTCGCGCATGCGCAGCGGCTATTGCTTGACCAATTTGATTGAAACTTATAGGGTGTTTCTTAGAAGTTAGTCCCTAACTAACCTCCAAATTTGAGCAAAATCGGTTCATTAGAAACCGAGAAACTGAGGTTCCAGGAAATTCACGTTTGCGCATGCGAACTCGCTCCTATTGGTCCGAAGGTGCTAAAATTGATAGGGGACCGTCTAGGACCTAACCCGCACAATCCCTGAAAATTTCATCAAAATCGGACCACATGTTAGTATAGTTTTGCCCGGGACAAGGATTGACCACAGACAGACCGACAGACAGACAGACCGACAGACAGACAGACACGGAACCAAAATTGTTCAGGAAGCTCTAAAACGCAAAAAGCAAGTGGAAATTTTGATTTTGGAGGACTTTTTTTTTTCACTTCTTTCACGAATACAAAGCTTCCCTACCTTCGGTAGTGAGGAAGCAAAGCGTGAAAAAGCGTTTAGACGGTCTTTAACGAATTTCATCGCCATTGAATTTCGGCACGCGCAAGCTCGGTTTCACGATACATTAACTTTTCACAATCTGACGGCCAGATTTCGCTCAAATTTGGAAGGAAGTTTGAGGCTATCCCAAGATGATTTCAACCCGATTCGATCAGTGTACGTACTGCGTAACAGAAGATTCGGTACCAGCTTCCCACCTGTTTTTCTTGCGATGAGTTGCTGCCCTATTTCTTTAATTTATTTAATTGATGATTATTGCCTCCTCATAACCGAAGGTAGGAAGGCTATTAGTTAAACGTGCGAGTTTCCCGAAATGATTATTTCATTCTGCAATTTTAAGCTTTGTGATCCATATTAGTTCCGTATCTGATTGCCTAAGGTCAAATCTTTAATTTTTATGAAATTTTCAAGACTGGTGCTTATGAGCCTCGAGACGCTCCTCTACGAATTTCGTCGAGATAAAATCAGTAGCACGAACGTGATTTTTCTGTAAAATCGGTGTTTTCCTACCCTACGGAGTGATTTTGTTCAAATTCTTAAGGTAGTTAGGGACTGTCTATGAGAGGATTGTCGATGCATTTAATTGATCAAAATTACAAAAAAATAGTAATCAAATTACTATTATCCTATAGAAAACGCTGCAAATGATTACACAACGGTTTATTATTTTCCTTTATAGATCACTTTTCTGCAAAGAGCTTTGCCATTGTCACTATTTATTTGTTTTTTGTTTTAACACAGAATGTGTTTTTGCGATGACCTACCGAAAAAAAATCGTCACGAAAAAGCGACAGAAAAAACCGTTACGCGCCTTTTATAATGATTTTCACGTGCAACCAAGCCGTTGGTAAGGAAATAGAACTCCCGCAGTGAAATTTGAGAGGGCGGGTCAATGGAGAATGCTGAAGGCGCCTGAGTGGTCACTGATCAGCTGAGTGAGCTCCAAGGCCATTTTCTCTCCTGTTGAACGCAGGAAGCTGAAATTTTAGAGGGCGGGTCAATGGAGAATGCTGAAGGCGCCTGAGTGGTCACTGATCAGCTGAGTGTGCTCCAAGGCCATTTCCTCTCCTGTTGAACGCAGGAACCTGAAATTTGAGAGGGCGGGTCAATGGAGAATGCTGAAGGCGCCTGAGTGGTCACTGATCAGCTGAGTGAGCTCCAAGGCCATTTTATCTCCTGTTGAACGCAGGAAGCTGACATTTTAGAGGGCGGGTCAATGGAGAATGCTGAAGGCGCCTGAGTGGTCACTGATCAGCTGAGTGAGCTCCAAGGCCATTTTCTCTCCTGTTGAACGCAGGAAGCTGAAATTTTACAGGGCGGGTCAATGGAGAATGCTGAAGGCGCCTGAGTGGTCACTGATCAGCTGAGTGTGCTCCAAGGCCAACGAATCGTTAATCAAACGTTGAAAGTCGTTCAGAAAACAATTAATTTACGTGTTCATTATTTAAATGTTTCAAGGTTTTCTGATGTCGTGGAAGGTTAGACTTATTAACCAATGAGTTACAAACGCTACATAACGTTTTTGGCATACATTTAATATCTACTCCCCCACTTACATTTTCTTTATTTTCTTTTGAAGGAATGGTGGTTTGTTTTGTATGAGCTTTACTCCTAAGGTGCGTGGGATATCCTGCTTTGTGGATGCTCATATTTATAGGGTTTTAGACCAAATTAAATGTCTAACAATTATTTATTTTATTATTGCCAAAGACTCCACATTTATTATTGTTGTTTTTTATTTAACGGATGACTAGCATCGCAAAAACACATTCTGTGTTCCTATGATTTCATACAGAGTATGGAAAAAGAAATAAACCGGGGGGTGCAGGGGGGCGGAGCCCCCCGCCGAGGCGCAAAGCGCCGAGTTTTATCTTATAATTTTATTTTATTTTTTTAAATAAACTTTCCCGAAAGTTAGAATGAACTCTGATAATAACTCAATTTTTATCAGAAACCGACTTTTGGTACCGTTGGAATCGTCTCTTCAATCTGAATGTAGTAAAATGGTAAAACTCAGCCTTATTTTCCAATTATGGGTGTTCAAGAAAAACGAGCAACTGTTTCAATTTCACAGGGTGACACAACAATGAATACCAGTTCTTTCACTATGCAACTCCAATACGCAGTTTCGAGGCGAAACTTATAACGAAACTTTATAAGTTATAGATAAATAAAAATCGTTCAGGTTGACGGCTGTCAGTTTAGAAGATCATCATACAATTAAGTTTCATGTTTTAGGACACCGACTAATTTTGAGTTCATCTGGTGATGGTATACTATACAGCCTACCCAACTTGGCGAACACTCTTACGTCGATGGTTGAAAATGCGATACCTTCTCAAACAATACACCTTTCACTAGCTAATATCAGGAGACAAATACGTACTGCGAAACAGGGCTCAACGAGTTGAACTTCCTACTTCGTATTTTATTACATAGCAATACCGCTGATATAGACGTAACAGCGTCCAATTTCATTCGTCAGCCCAAACCGCCGTAAAAGAGTCTGCCAAGTGGGGTGGGCTGTTTAGCTTCCCCGCGTAGAATAACAGGATGCACGTCATCCTCACAGTCCTCAACTGTACTTCCCGATTTGGAAGCGAAATAGGACCATTGGATTGTTAGAAATTGGGTGTTCAGTAAAATCACGTTTTACCATCAAATACTTAGCCCGTTGGTGAAACTGCAACAACCTCATATTTTTGGTTTATTATTTTCAATAATAAACCTTTGGAATCGACAAAAAAAATCTTTGACCCCCCCCCCCCCGCGCTCTCAAAATTTGTTGGTTTACGTTTCAAGGTACGTAGAATCCAAAACGCTGCAAATTATTGCCAAAAGGTTTATTATTTTCTGTATAGATCACTGGTTTACCATAAATAGCACCTGCCAACATCTGTATTCTCCCTTGACCTTCCCTCTCAAATTTCAGCTTCCTGCGTTCAAGAGGATTGAAAATGGCTTCGGAGCTCACTCAGCTGATCAGTGATCTCCCAGGCATCTTCAGCATTCGAGCTCCGAAGCCTTTTTCAATCCTATTGAACGCAGGAAGCTGAAATTTGAGAGGGAGGGTCAAGGGAGAATACAGATGTTGGTAGGTGCTATTGATAGAAAACCAGTGATCTATACAAAAAATACCAAACCTTTGAGCAATAATTTGCAGCTTCTTTTTACCTACCAACTTTTTTTTCACCTACCAACCATTGGTAAGCACTACCTACCACACCATACTGCCTTCACACCTTCACAATCAAGTTTATTAGAAAGAACTAAACGCTTCACACTCGATTCGAAAAATAGGGAGCTTCATCTGGAAATTTGATTGCTGATTGATAAGGAAGCAAAACTGAATACAACTCAAAGAAACGAACAGTGATCGCGTTTTGCTTAGCTAAAAATTCAACGGAGATTAGACCTCTTCTGTGATTCACATTCGTGATTCTGTTTTATCGAAGGAAAACCCTTAAGTACTCGTAGGGAGCGAACGGTTTGTCCGGGTGGTCTCAAATTTTTTTTAAAATTCAATACTATTTAAAATTGGTCAAAAAACAATACCTTTATTTTGAGAGTTTTCGAGCTAGGGCACTCATCAACTTGTAGTACTTTATCTCCACCTCAGAAAACACCGTTTTGATTCCCTCAAGGTTGTCCAAATTGCTGACCAACTTTCCTTTTCATCCTTTCATTTATCATAAATGATAGGGCACACATTTTGGCGCTAGTTTCGTTACCTATTTAGGTAAAAACTACCAAGCTCAAGTTATCGTTTGGAGTGAAAGTCAAGTTTGGAATCACTCCGAATATGTTTGTGGGAAATATACAACAATGTAAAACTTGTACGAACAAATTAACAATCAATTGATAAACTTTAGTGATTTGAAAACTTGAAAAACAGTTTTAAAAAAACGCAAAAGGCTATTTTGAAGGTCCCAGGAGGCCTCGGAAAGCCTAGGGGGTTCCCCAGTAATGGGCTGTTCGAAGAGGCAAACATTTTTGCGGCGAAGCAGCTCTTTATAAAGCACTCGCTATAAAACTATCTCAACTTTCCATACATTTCATGAGTCATTCCAGCTTCTCTAGCCCATCCGTGTTCCATCAGTAGAAATGAATTTAACCCATTTCAAGCCGAGGGTAGAAATAACTGAGTAATGGGACGAGGAGGATGAATTATTTTACAGAATGCCGAAATAAGGCATCATTTGCTCACCAATCGAGAGCAAAAATGTTCCGAATTTCATGATTTTAACATTTTATAGGATTTGAGAGGTCTCAGTTTTCCAAATCGATATGATTTAAACATTTCATTGTTGAAAATTTGAAAAAATCTAGGTAAAATGTAAAAATCTATTTATGTACCGGAATCTGTATGGCCCAGAACGCTCACTCGCCCAGGACCGAATTTGAGCCACCATAATCACGCTTTCGGCCAAAAAGCCTCTTTCAACAAAATTTCCTAAATCTCTTAGAGCTCCCGAATGTCGAAGAAAATTTTTTGTGAAAGTTTAGGAGCAGCATGAACAAGGAAAAAATCTTTTACAAAGATTTTCCACTATTTCAATATTCAAAAAATTATTATTAGGACGATGCAAAAATGCATCAGTGGCCGGAAATGGGTTAAAAATAACGAACGCGAATTTTTAAAATGCATTGATGTAATAACGAATGCAAATTTTTGATATGTAATAATACAATAATACAATTTTTTTAAATGTTAGAATAATAATAAATTAATTTTAATACAATTTTTAATTAAACATTGAAAGCAGCGTCATTATTATTTATTAATTCATCCTTTATTTATTAATTTTTTCATGATTTACTTAATCACATATCTACGTACAATGGAATACTCGAACTGTATTTGATTTTCTCGTTACACTATTAGGCCCAGAGACAAGTAGTACCTACCAGGTTTCCTTTCTCTGGTCCTTGAAGGTTCCGTTTGGTTATCTCGGCCACTGGAGACTGGAGGCGACTCGCTTTTACGACCTTTTTTTACTGCGCACCGAACTTTAATTATTCCCTGCACGACCTCTAGTGTAGAACAGCTTAAATTTCTCGTAACACATTCCTAGCAGAATATCAGACGTTGTTACTGAATCAAAATGAAAGTCACAACTTGATAGTGAATACAATTGATTTCAAATTCCAACTGACACCCGATTCTCATTTAGGTACTTGAAACATAGGTAAATAAACCAAGCACACAGATTGGGAAGATTGGGATTTATCACTGAATCTATTGGGATCACCGCCAGATCAATAAAATACAACAATAAACGAAGCAATGACCTTAAATTCTTCTGAAGAAATTCATTAGTATTTTGAATACCTAAACGCCCGAAAATAAGGAAAAAGTTGGGTCTCCAAAATCAATATTCCGCTTCAGATTTACGTTTAAGGGCTTTTTGAGTAACTTTGATTCTGCAACTGTCTGTATTTGGTCAACCCATCCCATGCAGATGATCTATACAGATAAATAGTGAACTGTTGTGTAATAATTTGCAGAGTTTTTGCTTTTTCTCCCTTCAATTTCGTTCAAGATATTATTAGTTGTTAGGCAAATAACTCGAAGTTATTCATGAAAATTTTGGAGAATAGGTACCTAAGTAATAGTTAAGAGACATTCTGTATGTGAATTTCTTCCTGGCTCGCTCAAGTTTTATTTCTCTGAGTAATCACCACACTCCACTTACTACTCCATTCAGGCCGGCTGCTGCTACTAGACATCTCCTGAATTATTGCTATGATGTGCGGAACCGATTATCCCGCTTTATATTGAGAAGAACCGTATGATGAATTATTCCAAGTTAGTTGTACTCGTAAAGGCCTTAATTCAAAGGAAGATGTCTTAAGGCCCGATCACACAGGACGCGTTATAACGCGGCGCTCAGGGAACGCGCGTTCTCCCCGACGTTAGGCGATATAGCTACGTCACACACATCGCGTTATATCGCGCGTCATTTCGGCCTAGAACCCAGCATTGTGATAGTGTACTCCATAGTGTTCTCCTCTTTCTGTATCTTCTGACTTTCACATAAAACTATGATAACTTCTAGTGATTCTGATGAGGAAGAAGCTCATCTTTTATTAGTTTTATTAGACGGCAAAAATAGACGGCATTGGGTGCACCCAATCAATAAAAAGAGACAAGATTTTGGGGAATACCACCGTCTATGCCGGGAGCTGCGATGACATGAGGATCGTTTTGAACTTCTTGAATGAGAGCTTCTGAATCCTCACTCATCTTGAAATAAACTCCTCGAACAACGAGGATAACGCCCTCAGCGCGCGTTACTTTTGTAAATTTTTACAACCGGAACGCGTGACGTCGCGTTACTGAAAGTATCGCGGCGTCTTAACGCCGCGTGTGTGGCGGGGATGATGCAACTGCATTGCATACAACTGTAACGCCGTAACGCGACGTTACTCGAACGCCTAACGTCGCGTTATAACGCGTCCTGTGTGATCGGGCCTTAAGTGCCTTAATGGAATTCATCAGCCAGAAATCAAACTAGAGGCACTTTACCCATTTACTTTATTCAGCTGGAATGTAATCAAATTGGGTCTTAGTTAGAGAGTGATTTTTATAGACATGTTAACCGATGTTTAAGGATTTCATTATTAAAATGAAGCCCCATAATATTATATGTACGCTTGTAAGTGTTCGTACACCCATGCACAACATACTTGTTCATTATATTTGAAGAGTTTTCTTTCAAACGGGCTTATATCTATTTTTACACTTTTTTTTTCGCGTCTTCTGAATCTTTGGGAGAAGGCCTATCACTTCACGAGTTGAATTCCTCCCGAAACGAATTGTATCCCGCTTTAAAAGCTTGCTGTTAAATTAGGTGAGAACGAAGATGAAAACGGATTAATAATATAAGAACGATTTAATAGAAGAGGCACATGATACAGAAGAGAGAGGCTCAGGACAATATGGCGTTTGGGGAAAAACCAATGCCTTCCTGGAACCCTCGACATCAGCTGATTTTATTACAAATTATTTGTTAGTTTATAGTTAATTAATTTTATTATATTAATCAATATTATTTTTAAACATTATTTTGTACTAAATAAATTATTATTTATTTATGTAACACGCTCTTTTTTTTAGAGCAATTAAGTTATATTTAATTGCATTAGGCTTGTACATAACACACAATTCCAAACAATTATTATTAATAAGCTTCAGAAGCAAAATATACTGCTCAAAATATCTTATGGCAAATCGAACAAAACAATCTCACAATATTTGTGAGTTAAATTATTAATTAATATATTTGCAGGAGTATACAAGTACATCATGAAACAAACAATTTAGTATTGTAGACGTTGTGGCTTTATTATAGCTCTTCCATACCTTGATCGAGGTTCTTTGGTATTCGACCCAGAATTGGATGTTTCAATTTGTTGTGTGACAGGAGTGAATTTAATGGGAGCAGGACTAAACTGCTCGTTATTCTCTGTTTTGTCAACATCGATAACAGTAAACGGATTAGAGGAACTTGAGTTGAGATTTGGCTCACTATTATTGTTATTTTCCTTCCCATTTTTAAGAATAGAATTCGGTTTTGACATTATATGAATTCTATTTCGACGATAGAATTTGTTGTTTTGGGATCGAACTATATACGATCGAATTCCAGCTAACTTTTCAATGGTACCTTCTTGCCATTGGGATTTAGGGGTTTTCTTGAACAATACTTGTTGTCCTATTTCAAGAGCTTTGAGTGGATGAGCATTTTTATCATGGTAATTTTTATATTTATTTTGAGTTTCGATTATGAATTTTCTTTGATTAGCGGGTGATAAAACTTTAGGTTTTAGTAACTTTTGATTGATTGGAATGACACATCGCAAACGACGTGACATCAAAATTTGTGCAGGGGAGCCCATCTTACCTTTAGGTGTATTACGGTAGTGCAACAAGGCTAGAAACACATCATCATTTGCTTCTTTACATTTTCTCAATAAGTTTTTAGATATTTTCACTCCGCTTTCAGCTTGTCCGTTGCTATGTGCGTAATTACAACTGCTAGTTGTATGCTCTATCTCCCACTCATTCGTAAATTCGTTGAATAGTTTAGAGTCCCACGGCGGACCGTTATCAGTTTGCAATATTAAAGGAATGCCGTGCCTACTAAAAATAGATTTCATGTGTTGAATTGTTGTGACTGCGTTGATGGAATTAACTTTAATCAGCTCTATGTACTTTGAGAAATAATCCATTACTACGAGGTATTTGTTATTATCGAAGTCAAAAAAATCGGCACTAATTTTTTGCCACGGTAAATTTGGAATTTCATGTGGAATCAAAGGTTCATTTCTTTGAATAGGCTTAAACTTAAGACAAACAGAACAATTATTAATAAAATTCTCAATATCTGTAGCCATTTGAGGCCAAAACAAAACACCACGAATTAGTGATTTAGCCTTTTCCACACCCAAGTGGCTTGTGTGAATTTTGCGTAATAGGCTATTCACCAAACATCTTGGAACAACTATACTAGTATTTTTCATAACTAGATCTTGCATTATAGACAATTCATCACGAAAACTCCAATAAGGTCTAACTGACTCATCTACTTGTTTTTTGCTATTAGGCCATCCTTTGGCACAATACATTTTAATCAAATTTAAACTGTCGTCTTTTTCAGTTTTTATTTTTATTTCATTTAATGTTTTGGGATGTATTGCTAATGAATTATGAATCCAGTTTACATGAACAGCTATACTTTCATCAGCACAGTTATCAGTAACTGGTAAAGCTGCACGTGATAATGCATCAGCTAAATGCATGAGCTTTCCGGGTTTGTAAACCAATTTAAAATCAAATGGTTGCAATTTGAGAAACATTAACTGTAGGCTAGGTGGTACTTTTCCTAATGCTTGTTTACTTAAGGTAACTAGTGGTGCGTGATCAGTTTCTATAATTATAGACTGACCAAATATATATTGGTAAAAACGCTTGCAAGCGAAAACTACTGCAAATAATTCTTTACCTATCTGAGGGTAGTTTTGCTGACTCTTAGTCAGAGTCTGAGACGCATATGCTACAGGTTTACTATTCTGTAATAGACAAGCACCTACAGCAGATTTTGAGGCATCTACTGTGACAGTAATGGGCAAATTTACATCGAAATGTGCTAAAGTGGGCGATGATGTAATTGCAGATTTTAAATTTTCGAAAGCTTGCTGGTGGCTAGCATCCCACTTCCATTCCGTATCTTTTCTAATTAATAATCGAAGTGGTTCGGTTTTGACAGACACATTATGTATATAGCTACCTAGATAAGTAATCATGCCTAAAAACCTTTGTACATCACTTTTATTGCTAGGAGTAGGCATATCACAAATGGCCTTTATTTTATTGTCATCTGCACGAATACTATATTTTGAAAATGTATGGCCTAAATACTTAATTTCTTTGAGCGCAAACTTACATTTAGATTTATTGAATTTAATATTATAAGATTTCGCATGTTCAAGTACCGATCGTAGTCTAGCATTATGCTCAGCGACAGAATTGCCAAAAATCAACAAATCATCCAAGAATACGCATACGCCAGGAAGACCACCAAATATTTCCTGCATTTTTGCATGGAAAATTTCACTTGCTACCGATATACCAAATGGAAGTCTAAGAAATTTGAACCTACCCCAAGGGGTATTGAACGAGAGAAGTTTGGTACTTTCCGGTTCTACTGGTACTATCCAAAAACCAGAATTGGCATCCAAAGTAGAAAAAACGGAAGCGTTGTTAATTTTGGCTCTAATGTCTTCCAACGTTGGAAGTTGAAAATGTTCCCTTTTCAAATTTCTGTTCAAATTTTTCGGATCGATGCAAATTCTAAGTGCACCGGACTTTTTAGTCGTTACCACCATTGAACTAACCCAGTCAGAAGGTTCTTCTACTTTACATATTACTTGATCTGCTTCCATTCGAGCCAGTTCAGCTCTGACTTTTTCATGAATTTTGAAAGGCAACTTTCTTGGAGCATCAATTACAGGTGTTGCTCCTTCCTTAAGTGTTAACTTACAAGGAGTAGGTAGTTTTCCTAGTCCTTCAAAACATGACGAATATGTTGACAATAAATCATTTGTATCAATGTTATTATTATCAGTTACAGTATTTACTCTTTTTATCAGATTGAGAGAATGACATGTTTTAAGACCCAAAACGGTAGGACATGTGTTTTCTACTATATCGAATGCAATTTTACATTTTTTTCCTTTTATCTCGCACAAAAGTAAACAATAACCACAACTGGTAATTGTATTACCACAGTAAGATGTGATTTTAGTGTTGGACGGTTTCAAGATATTTCCATTCAACCCAAGACTTTCAAATACAGAGACTGACATGCAGTTAAGTTGTGCACCCGTATCGAGCTGACCAATGATGCTTATGCCGTTAATTATTATTTCGACTGTCCAAATAGTAGAATCATTGGATGACCTCATTTGTCCTATATAGTAATCGTCATCTGTTGGTGAATTATAATCTTTGGAATACCTGTTTTGTTGAAGGTCGATGGTTTGTACCTTCCTTGCTCGGCACATATGAGTATAGTGGTTGAATTTCCCGCAGGTTTCGCACTTGACGCCGTGTGCAGGACACTTGAATCGGTGAATTTGCCCGCAACGCCCGCACTTCTTCCCGTCGCGATCGTAACTGCGGTGACCTGATTCTTGATATCGCTGTCTTGATTTGGACCTTGTTCGTGACGCTGACCGATTATTATTCCATTGCTTTTTCTTGTTCCTGCCTTCGTGACCTTGGAATGTTCCTTCTTGACATTGAGATTTTTTAGATCCATTTGTCGAATTGAAGGATCTAGCCGAAATTTTGTTAATCATGGTTTCGGATTCCGCCGTAGATTCCAGAGCTTTTGCTTGAATCTGAGATAGCTCAAATGATTTGCATAGAGCTACAGCTTTTCTCAAATCCAGATTATCCTCTTGCAGAAGTCGCTCTTTCATTTTCTTATTATCGGCTCTCAAACCAAGAATTAATACATCTTTAATCAGTGAATCATTTAAGTCTCCAAGTTCACATGATTGGCTAAGATTCTTTAAGGCAGTGACATACTCATCAATTGATTCTCCTGGCTTTTGGTGACGTGTTAGCAGGTTATGTCGCTCCACTGTGATGTTTTTCTTGGGCGTGAAATAGTCATCAAATTTCTTAATTAGGTCGTCATATTTGACCGTACTCTCGTCAATTTGGAAAGAATTGAAGACAGGCATGACTTGCGTACCAACCAGACTTAAAAGAATGGCAACTTTTCGTTTGTCGGGCTGTGAATCGAGACCAGAAGCTACTAGGTAGAGCGTAAATTGCCTCCTCCAATCTGACCATTTCTTGGATAGATTGGTCGTCGATATACCATCAATTTCCAGAGAACCGAAGTTGGGCGGTAGATTGAGAGTTGCCAGGTTTGAAGTGGTACTCATGATGCTCGAATTTGATGAGCTATCGTCGTCCGAATCCGATGAAGAAAAACTTTGATTTATAGAAATTCCGGAATCTCTCACCATACGAACGCGAATTCCGAGACGAACAGTGCGCACTCACGATAGGAATCACCTGACACCATGTTAAATTAGGTGAGAACGAAGATGAAAACGGATTAATAATATAAGAACGATTTAATAGAAGAGGCACATGATACAGAAGAGAGAGGCTCAGGACAATATGGCGTTTGGGGAAAAACCAATGCCTTCCTGGAACCCTCGACATCAGCTGATTTTATTACAAATTATTTGTTAGTTTATAGTTAATTAATTTTATTATATTAATCAATATTATTTTTAAACATTATTTTGTACTAAATAAATTATTATTTATTTATGTAACACTTGCTAAAAATGGTTTGCCGACAGAACGGCTCATATCCATCCCATTGTTTTCAAATAACACTTTTATTATTTAAAAAATTTGTTTTCGGATTCTACGTTCAAATTTTCAAATTTCAAATTTTGATGGGGTTAGAATATTTTTTCTTGCTCGACTCTGAAGGTGCATTATTGAAAATAATGGATAAACCAATAAAAGAAAATGAAAATGAGATTTTTCTTGATACAATTCAATGTGGCTCATATCCATCGTTTTTCATCAAAAGGGCTTATTATCCAAATGAAAAATGGCCATGTTTTGTAATTTGGTCTTACGATCAAAAGTTCTATGAACAAACAATTTGGAAAATTTAGGAACTCTAGACAACTTCCTTCGCCATGAAATTAGTTTTTCTCAATTTTCCACAAAAAAATCACAAGTGGGTATAAGCCCGTTTGAGAGAAAACTCCTCATTTATGATAGATAAGTAAGAATAATTTGGGGGCAATAATTCTGTACCTCAGAGGTCGATTATCGTAAGTGACATTTTGGCGATCTTACAGCAGAGCCAAAAGAAGTTGTGGGCACACCTATTTTGATCCCTATGGCCCATTCTGATGACTTTATCATGCTCAAATTAATTCTGTAGAATCTGTTTATGCCTACCAATACAATAGAATACAAAATACAATAGAAAGAATGCACATACAAAACAAAAATCTCGAAAACGAGAATTTTGGACATACGATAGTTGACCTCTGAGGTACAGAATTTGAGTAGAGAAACTCAGAAGTTGGAAATGAAAAACAATAACCATCATGTAACAGAGGAGTGAATGAGCATTCATCTTCAGGCCTGGGGTGCGACGTTAGAGTTTCCCTCCTGACGCGGCCTTCTACTGAAACTGCTGTAGCTCAACTCATGAAATGCCTCAGAATCTATTACCTTCTGCATATAGATCTGTGCAATGATTGTAACACATTACCCACCTTGAATTCCTTGTATAGGCCATTTTTTTTTTTTCATTTACTTCGCAATTCTCCTTGCTCGAAAGGTCTTCAGGAACTCCGAAACAAGGACGCGAAAAAAAACCTCGTTAGGATTCCAAGGGATTATTGATGATGATTGGTCTTCAAGCCTCCACTTTGTGACACTAAGGACTTCAAAATCGTTGATTTGATGGGTCGAGAGGGTTAAGTATGAAATCTTTCAGTATGTCGGTGGACTATTCCAGTTAAGGGTGAGAAGGGGCTAAAAAAGAACTGGTGAAAGCTTACGCAACGTAATGAGCCGAAGGCAGGTCCAAGGATGGAGTGAAGCGGTCCGTTATATTAGAGGGGCCGTAGATTGCAGGGCTGAGTGCATCTGAAGCAGCGGACGTGAACTTCCTCCTTTCAGAAGGAAATATCATTTCAACTGTGGTGGAATTGCATTTCCACGACGGAATCCTCTAATAGATGTTTGGTAGTGATGAGTAAAACTGTAATTCACAACCACTTCAAAAGTCCATTCGCGCAGTATGAGTGAATGAGCGAATCTTCAAAGACACATTTGATTTATTTAATAGCATTTACCTCAAAACAAAACACAAAAATTACTGTACTTGCTTCCAAGGGCCTACAGTTTGTTTGTTTTTACGGAAGATAGGTGAGGAAACCTTTAGATCTAGTTTAGTAAGATATCAGAAGGGGTCTACATCTCCTAGTTATAAGGGATTCAAACAGCACTATAATCCATTTTGGAACTTTTCTGGGTCATATTCTGCTCGCTGTCAGGAGAACTCATGCATCTTCTCATCTTGCAGGATTATTTTCACCATCTTGTTCTAAGAGCCCTCTCCGTTCTGCATCCCTTCGACCAACTCCTTTGCGATCTTATGTGTGCCTCTTCAGCTCTTTGGAGGTATTCCTTTCCTGCCAACACTGCCCAGTCTTTTGTCCTCCAAACCAGGTGGATGCAAACAGGGGAGCCCTTTCTGTACAGATAGCTAGAGCAGTCTGTGGCTTGTAAGAAACTGAGTGGTGTTGCAATTCGCCTCCTCGTATTTCCTTTTATACTGGGTACAAGCGTTCAGCTTTCCTGCCAATGTTGTTGCGTCCGTTCATGCTCCTGCTTCACCACACGGCTTTGAGCCTTCTTTCTCCCGCCCTTCTCTTTTCGGCTGCTAAAAGGTGTATTGGTATCACTCCTGCGAAGACCAACACTGTAGGCTCTGATACAGTTCTCTACGCACTCACAATGTGAATTGTACCTACCCTTCTTCTGGGCTGCGGCCATACGTTTTCGGTAATAAGCACCACACAGTGCATATGCCTGTATCTCAGCTCCACCAGCAAACTGGAGTGCACTACTGACATCAGCAAGCGCCATTTGTGTTTTCCAGAAGCCGACTGAAGGCTGCGGTTCCTGACTTGTTCCCAAAAAATAATCTTTGTATCCAACATGATCTCAAGATACCTTACTTCTTCTTTGGATGGTAGGATTACGCTTTCGAGGGAAAACCACTGTCCGTTTTGTGTGCTCCAAACTAAGTGTTTCCATTACCTGATCACCATCTTCATAACTTCAGCTTGGGGTACTTTGAGTACCCCCTGAGATTGTTGTTGTCGATATTCCTGTACGCAAGGTACGTTTTGAAAATTAATGTTACCAATCCCCAACTTTTTCCTAGTACGAACACGCTTTGAAAAAAATACGAAATAAACATGTCGTTCTTTGTGAAATAACTGGATACCCTTGAATCATCGGTTATTACCGCAAGGCCGAGTGGGCATCAGGTATAACCTTCTACGGGAGACACCTCTGTTAAAAATTCCGATACACTTGCCCGGTCAATCGATCTATTTATACAAAATCAAACAGGAAACCCGTAGAAGTATTTTTTCCTATTACGAAATCTAATAATTAGATGACACAATTATTAGACACAATTATTGTGTCTGTATTCACCAACCAAAGTTCTGGGTCTAATGTTATTATTTCATACATCCGATCATAACTACTAGCATTACTAATAACTTTTTATGGACGTCCCACAGTAAGACTTGGGCGTCCTTATGCGATTAATATGAGGTAAAGTTGAAAAACACTCAACAGAAAAAATAACCACACACTAATTCGTTTTAGACCAGTCTGAATCCAAATCCGCGAAAAAAAAACCGTAGATGAATGTGTGTGACAAAATCTTGTGAACTCCGCCCAGGCCTTAGTTTCCAACCGAACTCGAATTCGCATTTTGGGCGTGTATGTCTTTCTTTTACTAATGCCAAATCAAAATGGATTAGCTGGATACGTAGAATCTCAGGAGTACGTAGAATCTAGATTAGTCTCATTCAAATGAGCTGTATTGCTAGTTACATTGAAGCTACTTACGGAAGTAGGTAATGTTAGAATGTAATCTCAATTATACTAGTGTGAGATGTAGATGGCTGACGGCTGGAAGGGAGTAGGTGATTGTAACAATTTATTTTTATCTTCTTTTAATCGGCTAGTTCGATTTTGATGCGAACTTTTGCATCGTCCGCATTACCCCTTTATCCTTTACCCGTTCATTGCCCGGGAAATGAATGAAACCTGGCATGAACCATCTATTTCCAGTCAGCTAGTCCGAAATTCACACATTTTAGTAACTTTATGTTGTTTGCTAAAGGGAGGGGGTATGCTACATAAAAACTACAACCCAGCAAGATAACACAATCTAGCAAGACTATAGGTACAATCTCAAGAGATACAAGCCCGCAATACGAAGTAAACTACAACTAATTGTTTTTTTGGAGTTCTGCCTTCTTTATAACAATCAAATCAAGATGAAGTGATTATTCATCATAACGACTAAAAGTTGGTTTATGATGGTAGTGGATGAACAAAGGAGCAGATATGAGGATGAATTTATTAGCCAGCGTTTTTTGAGTATTGATAGGGCTCATAAATCCCAAAATAAGGATAAAAATGACTTAAAACTGCAATTTTTTGGGGGATTTTTTGACAATTACAATCTTAAATAAATGTATATCAGCATGATATTTTTTGAGTCAGGCTCAAAAACTGAGGAGTACCATGTTGATGATTTTTTGATTAAAATAGTAACATGATTGAGAATTTGTTTGGGATTTTCCATTTTCATCATGTGGTTTAGGAATCAACATCCAAGTATCAGGAAAATCAGGATATGAAATGGTGATGAAAATGCTGCCAGAAGTTGTCATTATGTTTTTCATTTTTGTATCTAATGAGGATCTTGTTCCCTTATTCTTTCACTCGTCCACATTCCATGAAGGAAGTAGGAAAATCCCTGAAATCTGTAAGCCGGAAAGGGAGTAGCTGATTGGTTTCATAGACCCCTAGGTCATAAACCAAAAATTACACGTCCAACTTCTGTTTTTAGATGAAGGGTTCTATTCAAGTTGTTCAGGTTCCGAGATTAATATTTCCAACTAGTTCTGTCAACAGGAAGGGCAGCTAAGAGAAATCACCGATGGAAGACCCGTCCAGCGGATCATTGAGTCATTTGAAGCTAATGTTTCATCGCTGGGCTAATCGTATCAAACCGTTTACAATAATAAGCCCCATGCAGGGACGGTTCACTTCCTGCTTTCCACCTATAAATTTCCCTTGAAGACTTCCTCGTTTCATATGACAGGTCCGTTAGCCGCTACAATGTGATTAAGATTACAACCAGTGCTACGCACGGTAGGAGTCATCAAGTTCTGATTGATTAGTCCTCCTTTCGTCTTCTGTTCGCCTTCAAGCAAGAGTGTCATCGAATTTAATTTGTTGTAATCGAAAACAGTTCCTTCTCTTACCTCTCTCAAGATTGTGGTCAATCGCCGACAACGCTGCAAGAGAGAAGCACCAAAAATACAATGGATCGGCGGAAGATAACTGTTGCTAAATAAATTTTGAATTCACTTTTGAATTTAGTGAATAAACAGATAAGTGAATTCACTAAAACATGAACTGATGGTTTTTACTAGAATTTAATCGAATGGAAAAAGATGAGAAGGTGAAATTTTTTGAGAGAAGTTCATCAGTCGACCCAAAACATGACTTGAGTGTGGGTGAGAGTTGATCTAACCGGCACGCAGAACCGTTAATTCACATGTAGATGGGTAGTCAGAATGATCATCCGGCCCAGAACTGTTGGTGATCTACAATGTCGGTAGGAAGGCGTTTGAAGTGAACCAGACGAGATTTTCACTAGAGTAGGATAAGGTGATCTACAAAACAAGTCTTATTCCTACAAGGGATCAATTCTACAACATATTCGCAACAAAAAGAGATTCATGAATTTTTTAAACGCTTCTATTCCGAGTTATTCACGATTTAAGATTTTGCTTTTGAGTCTACCAAGGTAACGGAAGCTTTGTTTTCACTTTTCAAGGTTGAAAAAAAAAGTTCTCCAAAATCCAAATTTCGACTCGCGTTTTACGTTTTAGACCGTTCTGAACGATTTTGGTTCCGTGTCTATCTGTCTGTCTGCCATGAAATCTTGCTACAGCCATAACTTCTACATTTCTCATCCGATTTCGATGAAATTTTCAGGAATTGTGCGGGTTGGCGTGTAGACAATCCCCTATGAAAACCATCACCACCAGACTAATAGTAGCCGCTGCTCATGAGCAAACGTGAATTCCTTCAAACAGCCATAACTTCCACATTTTCTATCCAATTTCGATGAAATTTTCAGAAATTATGTGGATTAGGTTGTAGATGGTCCCCTATGAAAATCATTGTCTCCAGACTGATGGTAGCTACTGCGTATGTGCAAACGTCAATTCCTAGTAACACCCATAACTTCTACATTTTCCATCCGATTTCGACGAAATTTCTCAGGATTATTCAGATTGGCGTGTAGATGGTCTCCTATGAGGGTAGTGGAAGGTACTTAGAGAATGATGTTTTGAGATTAACTACTATGCATCGGATCATCTTTACAATCGGGTTATGAATACGAGGAAGCTATGTGCCACACTCACTAGGCAGAGATTTCCAGAATAATCTCAATTCTGAAGAGACCGTTGGAAAGATCGTAAAATTCATATCTCCTAATGCCAAATAAAATTTTTTCGGTCGAATTTTACGGGGAATAAAGCAACCTAAAACGCTGCAAATTATTACATACAGAGACCCTAGACCCTAACAACTAGACCCCAAACGGACCCCCTACATACCAAATTTCATCAGCCGTGCGGACGGACGGCCAAATTTTTGGATTCTACGTACCTGAAACGTAAACCAACAAATTTTGAGGGAGGGTTAGAAAAATTTGTTTCTTGGTCGATTCCAAAGGTTCTTTATAGAAAATAATAAACCAAAAGTGAACTTAGTAACTTTTTGAAAACTTTCCTTTTTTCAACACTCATGATGTCCAAATAATTAGAGTTAATGAACTATTGCCGGTAAGCCTAAAAACTGCACCAAAATCTCAGCTTTCCAACGGTATAGTCATTTTTATTTTTAAAGTGAGGCTTCTTATTTTTTTTTACGAAATCAGCGCTTTGGCCTCCTATCTGCTGCGACGCCCGCCGACTTCCACCGTCCAACCCCTCAGAGCGCTCATTTCGTAGAAAAAGATCTCGTTTTTTCGCGTTCAAACACAAATTTATTTAAGAAGCCCTACTTTAAAAATAAAAATGACTATACCGTTGGAAAGCTGAGATTTTGGTACAGTTTTCAGGCTTACCGGCAATAGTTCATTAACTCTAATTATTTAGACATTATGGGCGTTGAAAAACGGTAAGTTTTCGAAAAGTTACTAAGTTCACTTATAGATTTTTTTTTTCTGTTAAATTCAACTGAAATCATATCTGAAAACTGTATCTGGGGTATTGGGGAGATGGGAATTTTTACGATCTTTCTTACGGTCTCATCAGATTTGAGATTACTCTGGAAATGAGGGAGCTTTGGCCGTTTTAATAAAGTAAGGTCGATAACACGAAAAAAATCTTAAATTGTGAAAACTCGGAATAGAAGCGTTTAAAAAGAAACTTTAAGAGGCTCCTTTTGTTGCGAATATGTTGTAGAATCTATCCCTTGAAGGAATGAGATCTGTTTTGTAGACCCCTGTATATTGGTAGGGTAGGTGAGAGATGGGTGGAAAGCAGATCTCCTCAGACTCGACAGTTGCATTATGCAGGTTTTCAGCTCGAGCTACCCGAATTTCTCTAGTTTGCATCATTCTGGTTCTAAACGAGTTTATCTTTATAAATTAATGTGAGGAAGTTATAATACTGCCCACTCAACTTGGCAGGCATCTTGAGTAGGTCAGATTAGCGTTATCTCGGACTTGTTAACATATTTCAACGTTGTTGTCTCGTATTTTTCACCAAGTACGGGAACAAAGTAGGCATAACAACTCTTGTAGGATGAATTCAGTATTTTCTCTGTTATAACTTTCATGTCACGAAGCTTGTTTCGGCCAACAGCTCTTGCGCAACGAGGAAAAGACTGTATTAAACGGGATGGTCATTCAGAAAAAGAACATTCACTTGGCTTTCTACACTTCAACGAGCGGAAAGTGGCACTGTCGATGATGGATTGATTGGATGATGACTTCAGGTTCCAAATAAGTCTAATTTTAAAATTTATATGCGGACGGACGGATTTTTTATATTTATTATGTTTATCAATTTTTGGACTTCACGTTCTTTGAAGAGTGAAACGTCTTATATCTTATTACTCTACGCTGAGAATATGGATTAATGCTGACACGTGTCTAGTTGACACCACTGAGTATTCCTCTTATCATAAATATCAAAGTTCAACAAATGTGAAAAAATTCAGATGAACGAAATCCAAAACTTTTAGTTTTGCTTCCTAGTCTACCCAGGTAGCGGAAGCTTTGTTTTCACTTTTTAAGGTTGAAAAAAAGTTCTCCAAAATTTCCACTCGCGTTTTACGTTTCAGACCTTCCTGAATAATTTTGGTTCCGAGTCTGTCTGTCTGTCATGAAATCCTTGTAACGGGCAAAACTATACGAAGTTATTGACCGATTTCGATGACATTTTCATGGGTTTGTGCGGGTTGGCATGTAGACGGTCCCTTATGAAAATCATTTCCCCCAGACTAATAGTAGATACTGTGCATAACGCAAACGTGATTCCTTATAACAGCCATTACTTCTATATTTTCCATCCGGTTTCGACCAAATTTCTCAGGATTATGCGATTGGGGATGGTCCCCTATAAGGTTAATGCAAGATACTTAGGCATTGATGTTTTGAGATTAGCTAATATGCATCTATACAATCGGGTTATGGATACGAGGGAGCAATGTGCCATACCCACCTAGGAGACGATTATTTCTTCAATTAATTTCTTTTTAAAATAAAATTCAGTATTTTCAAGAACTTTGAGTTGTAACAACTTTGTATTTTTGTTTCAACATTTTGGATTCTGAGGTTTGCTTAATTTTGTTTTTAATCGTAGATACCTAATAGATATTGGATCGATATTTGAGGTGTGTTTGATTTAACATAAACAAACCTGATGTACGATGATAATTTGACCTAATATTCACAAATAAAATTCAAAAACTTCAAAATCCAAAATTATGAAAAATATACAGAGTTTTCTTTACTCAAAATTCTTAAAAATCCAAAATTTGTCGGAAAAACGCTGCAAATTATTACACAAAGGTTTATTATTTTTTGTATAGATCACTTTTCTAAATTGATGGAAAAAGTCCATTCATGCAGTATGAATTAATGAGCGAATTTTCAAATCTTTCAGTTGAAAGTATGGTTAAAAAAAGAAACAATGGTGTTGCAATTTCTTTTAGAAAGTTTTTTTTTACACGATTCTTGGTTTTTTCGATTTTCAGTATAGCATACCAACATACTGTATGCACCGGGTATGCTTTGAAGATGTTAGGAGTCCATATTCCCGTTCTACTCGTCTCCACAAACTCATGGAGTACCCACATGGCTATTGTTGGTTTTTTTCGATTTTTAGTATACCTACCATACCAACATACTTTATGCACTGGGTATGCTTTGAATATGTTAGGAGTCCATAGTGTATTTATTTTGTCGTTCAATTTCAATTGAACGACTATTAATTCCCAAACTTTAGATTTTTCTCCTGCTCTTCTTGTACTTCTTGACGTACTGACGACTGAACTCGTTAAAAAATTAAAATACATTATCCGAGTATATCTTAATTATATGATGATAAATAATTTTGGGATCCCGTGGGGGCACCTGCGAAATGTCTGCGCTTAAGAATATGTAGTAAGTAGTAAGTAAAGTAAAAAACCGACTGCCATTCTTGTCGTCGCGGACGTCATCAGGTCTTCAGAAGGAAGATCTGAATTCGTTCTGATGATTTCGTTCATGGCTTCACATTGCCTCACCATTGGGTTGGGACGAGGGTGGCGGCAAGACGCGAACGGTCGAAAACGCGCCCGGTACCCGAGATTTGAACTCACGATCTTCCCGCAAGGATCGGTTCGTGTCTCGGACCCAGAAACGCGTCGGTAAACGAGCACGGCTATCCGGACCCCCATACGATGTCTACGCTTACGAGCACGTAGATGCAGTTCTGAAAAACCTTGATGATTCAATAAAATTAGCATTGCAATACATCCCAATTAAAAGAGAGCTTTTTCGCGAAGATTTGGTTTCCTTAAAAACTCTGGTGGTGCCTAAAATTTCGGTTAAGGATTCTGGACAAGTCGCGTCTTCTCTGTCGTGGATTTGTTTTTGACACTTCTCTCTCAACAGGAATTACTCATCTATCTACCAAAACATAGAAAACTTTTCGTAGACGCTCTTACAGGATCGGAGCAGCTTGGCTCACTTATAAATTTCCCATGCGGGAATCCGAACTATAATTTTTCTAGGTATAATCAACCTCGTTCCAAGCATTTATGAAATACCTGCGCTTGGCTATGTCGCAGAACTAATTCGCTTGATAGTTGATTTACGTAACGGTAGGTAGCAATTTCTTCTCTCACATGAGATGGAAACGATTTTCTCTCCTTTGGAAGTGGTTATTAAGCTCGTGCAAATGGGATGATTTGGCTGTTGCTCCTGCCAATCGGATCTTGTCTGACAAACCATGTTTATTAGAGAGTGTAGTTTGTTGTAATTTTGCTTCCTTACTACCGGTTGTAGATCAAAATCTCCATTCGAGTAATTATTCAACATCAACGGCAACAACAATTTGAAGAACCTTTACAATTTTATGGAAGTGGTATTAAATGATGACACAAGATTCATCTAAAGAATTCCCAAACCAGTTTTCAGCTCTCAAATGTCTAGTATTGAGCTGAGCAGGATGCGGGTGGCGATACTTCGGAGTGCAACTACTGAGATTATTCTCTCCGAGCGTCAAACCTTTCCATGCCAACGTCCCGGTGATAGGAGCCTAATGTCGAGATACTGACATTCACAGGAACACACGGACCTCTCTGTGAAAGCATGAATTATATCGATACGTCACCAAAATAAGTTCAAGATTGTCTAAATTCTAGGTATTTTTTTCAGGCAAACCAATATAGGTAAAAAAGAAAATGTCTGCAAGTGGGTGTGGCACATAGCTTCCTCGTATCTATAACCCGATTGTATAGATAATCCGATCCATAGTAGCCAATCTCAAAACATCTATTTCTAAGTAGGTACCTTGCACTAACCTTATAGGGGACCAGCCCCAATCGCATAATCCTCGAAAACTGCTTCGAAATCGGATGAGAAATGTAAAATTTATGGCCGTTTCAAGGAAATCCCGTTTGTCAATGAGCAGTGGCTACTATAAATCTGGGGGTTGGTAATGATTTTCGTAGGGGACCGTCTAAACGCCAATTAATACAATCCTACAAAATTTCATCAAATTCGGATGAAAAAAGTAGGTGTTATAGCTGTTATAAGGATCTTACGTTTGCGCATGCGCACAGGCTACAGTCAATTTGAGGGCCATGGTTTTCATAGGGGACATCTACAATCCAATCCACACGATCCCTAAAATTTTCATCGAAATCAGATGGAAAATGTGGAAGTTTTGAATATTAAAAGGAATTCACGTTTGCGCATGCGCAGCAGCTACTATCAGTCTGGGGGTGATGATTTTCATAGGGGACCGTCTACACGCCAACCCGAACAATCTCTGAAAATTTCATCGAAATTGGACGATAACTTCGTATAGTTATTTCCGTTACGAGGATTTCATGACAGACACACTGACAGACAGACAGGGAACCAAAATAGTTTTGAAAGGTCTAAAACGTAAAACGCGAGCGGAAATTTTGGTTTCGAAGAAATTTGTTTTTTTTTCAACCTTGAAAAGTGAAAACAAGGTTTCCGCTACCTTGGTAGAATCGGAAGCAAAATCACTACGTTCGAACGTTTTCTGATTTCTCAGATCGCATTGAATTCATACGAGCTTCGTGAATACAACGAGTTAGTTGTGGAAATCGCAGGTTGTAAAGTGCCCACAATCACCCCTCATGCGATCTAAAGATACGTAGTTACCAAACCTATCGTGAATGATGAAGGCACCTTGAGAACCCACGGTAATGAACTTGGATCCCATTAACATCTAGCGGTCGAAAGTGTTACTTTCTAGTGAACCAAAGAAACATTGCGTGTAACGAAAATTTCTTTTCGCAGAGTTAGCAAGTCCAGTTGCCTTTTCCACGAGTAAATAAAGCCAGATTTCTCATTTCCATAGCAATAAAATAATCCCAGATGAATATTCTGTCCACACTTCTTACCTTCAAACGTCTGCAGTCAATTCCACGTATGTTGATTTTGTACGTAATGGCTTGTTGTTCCAATTCCAAATGACGTGACGTCACACCATAACAGCCCGTGCTTTTCGGCTTGAAGAGGGAAAGTGGATCGGTTACTGTTTTTCTTGGTTTCCTGCTTCGGACGAGATCCCATCTGAAGATTGAGGTGGCCTTGAGTGGCCTTCAAGGCGTTCCAACTCCTCGGGCTTTCCAATCAAGTCGAGAAAACGTCAGCTGGTTCAAGCTCGGTCAGTTTGGATCGATTTCGGTATTAATTGTCTCTCAAAACGCTGCAAATTATTACACAAAGGTTTATTATTTTTCTGTATTGATCACTCACTGGCAAATAACATAGCTTTGCCATTGCCACTATCTACCAACCATAGATACTACCTACCTACTACTCATACCTACTTCTCATTCAAATTTATTTGTAAGAAATAAACACTTCGCACTCAATTCAAAGGAACTGGGACGGCTTCATGAGGAAATTCGATTACTGGTTGCTAAGGGCGCAGAACTGAGTACCTACAACTCGAAGAAACGAACAACGATCGCATTTTGGTCAGCTAAAATTTGAACGGAGATTAGGCCTCTTTTGCGATTCACACTCGTGTTTCTGATTTATCGCTAGTCCAACCCTTAACTTGTCTCCGGTACTCTGTGACCCTTAAGTTCACATGGGGAGCGAACGGTTGGTCCTACAGAGATCAGGGTGGTCTCATTCCTTATTCATTTCTCATTCACCTTATTTTTCAACAATTAGAAGTGGCTGAGATCAACCAAAAGAGCAGGTATACCAAATTTCATCATATTTTTGGATTCTACTTAACTTGAAACGGTATACGAAAAACGCTAGCTTTCGCACTAAAGCTTGACACGCAATATACCATGAAAATTGAGGATCAGCTGCATTCTGTCCTCCCCTCGCCATAGACCCTTTTCTAACTAAGAAAGACAACATATTATAAAATAATATTAACTTGAAACAATAACCAAAAATTTTGGAGGGCAGTTAAATGTTTTCTTAGACGATCCCGAAGGTTTATTATTGAAAATAATAAACGAAAACCAGCATTTCACATTTAAACATTTTCGGAATTGAGGTTTTAATTGAAGGTAGGTATAACTCTTGTCGACTTGAAGGCATTACGAGTACCAAGGTGAAGAAATTCCCTTTTGAGGAAAATGTAAAATCATTTATGTTAGGTCATATGACTAAAATAATATACATTAGTGTTATTAATGTCGAACATGGACAAAAACATTCGAGTGTGTTTTTTGGGAGCATGTCAAATGAGCTATCAAATTACCCTTTCCAAATTCGTAAGTCTCTGTTATACTTTCAAGAGTGCTCTTGTATGTACCCACCCACATAATTACATACCTATATTATGAAAATAACATTTTTGGGTCAGACATTCTCATTCTGCTCAATTCCCCTCCAAATACTTCTGAACAAAAAAAATACCCTTCCACGTAACCTACCTGACCAGATCCACGCAACGACCGGCCCGCGGGGCCTTTCAAATCCACGAGATATAAAAAACCTCAACCTTTTACCCGATTTGAAGATGATCTTTTCGACACAATCCGGATACCACCTACCTTCCACTTCTCACCCAGTTTCATAATAAATTGAGGTAGATCCGTTCCAAACGCCAATAATGCAAGCGTAACCCACAAGGCCTAGTTTTCAATTCTTACATAGAACTGCATGGTGTCCCACAAGGCTCTGTACTCCTCCCTGTTATTCGACACAACTTTCACTATATCCGACTGGTTTTAAATGACCTCCAAACTTATTACTCGTATCCTGTCTTTTAATGTTCTCTGTTCTTTTTCTTTTCATAGATCGAACGCCTAAAAATACGCTTTTAGAAAGCGAGACCTATTTCTGAACGCATCACTTTTCTGTAAATGGTTGCGCAAGAATAACAAATGCGGCGGAGATCATTGTATTCGAACTCAATGAATTCGAATCGAAAGTTTAGGGTCCATCGATTTCTTGAAGAGCCCGACTGACGGAACTTGATGAATAGCCTATGACTACCGATTTATTATAATCGAGGAACCGTTCAACTTATCTTGCGCCAACGATTGTGAAGATGGCTCGTTACGCAGTTTATTACCTACTCAGTTTATTGACATTTTCATGTCTTTGCTTTGGCACATGAACTGAAAAATCGTCACGAAAACTTTGATGCTTGGGTACATAAACTAACAACTAACAACTATACTTTTTTTTTCTTCAATAGAAACTTTATTGTGGTTGCCACTATTAAGTGTGACTGTACATTATACATATACTTAACAAAATAATATGAAGCGTGTAGCATTAAGTCCCACCCTCTGGAGGGCTAATGCATAATAAATAATTCTACATATAATAGTTTTTATTTAACAATATTAATATTAATCGAACATTTAGTACAGTGAGTGAGCAATGACAGGTGTGTGTTGATTAAATAGTAACTATTTGAATGTCCTTGCATCAAGGACTGATTCACTTTTATAACTGTTATAAAAGTGAATCAGTCCTTGATGCAAGTGGGTGATCAGGGTCGTGTAGCGTTGAGGAGATCGCTATGCCATTTCCGCTTGAGCCTACGTTGGTCTCTCGGTGTACGGGGCTGATCCAGCATTGAGCTGACGAGAGAGTTTCTATGGTTTGACGTGCGGCTTGCAAATTTATTGTACGACTTTGATAAAATGTCGACGACAAGGGGTATGTCTGCGTGTAGTGTTTCGTTGCGTACAAACCAGGGAGCTCCCGTTATGATGCGCAGGATTCGATTTTGGAGTGTCTGAATCCGTTTGATTTGGGTATTGGCTGCTGAGCTCCAAATCTCGCATGCATATTGCCAAACTGGTCGCAGGAGTGAGAGGTAAAGGAGTCGTTTAAGATGGAGTGGTATGACTTCACTTGCCAGCTAGTATTTCAATTTCCGGATCTTTCCGCGAATCATTTGGACTATTGCATTGATATGGAAATTCTAGTGTAGTTTGCTGTCCAAGGTAACTCCAAGATATCTGACTGAGTCATTCCTGCCCACTTGTTCCCCGTTGAGTGTCAGAACAGGCACTACGACTTTACGCTTATAAGTGAAGCAAACCATAGATGTCTTGTTGGCATTGAGCTTAATTTTCCATTTGTTTGTCCACTGGCAGAGGAGATCAATGTACGCCTGGAGGATCGCGTGGGCTCGTTCACCTATACTATACTTCACTACCTTGTTGTGTAGTGGTTGACATGAAAATGTCCCAATGTGTTGCAGACTCGTATGCAAGCATTTAAAATTAAGTTTATGATTTCGAATCGAGTGTGAAGCGTTTAGTTCTTTCTAATAGACTTGATTGTGAATGTGTTTTTCCTCTCAATTTGCATTTTGCTTCCGAGTCTATCAATGTAGCGGAAGCATTGTTTTCACTTTTCAAGATTGAAAAAAAGATGTTCTTCAAAAACAAGCTATCCACTGTGCAATTTTGGTTCCGTCTCTGTCTGTCATGAAATCCTTGTAAAGACACGAAACTATTGGAAATTATTGTCCGATTTCGATGAAATTTTCAGGGATTGTACGGGTTGTGTGTAGATGGTCCCCTATGAAAATCAACATCCTCGGATCAATATTCGCCTGTGTGCATGCGCAAACGTAAAATCCTTGTTACAGTCATAATGTGGATTTGTCATTATCTATCCAACAGCAAGAGGACAAGATTTCTGTGTGGTTAAGAAGTAGCCACTACTGCAGATTACTGCGGTGATATGATAGCCATTTAGATGGTCCCCTATGAGGGGAGTGCAAGGTACTTAGAGTTTGGTTGGGTTATGGACTCGAGGAAGCTATGTACCAAACCCACTTGGCACACGTTTACAGTTTACTTCACAATTTTGGGCTTTAATGTGCAAGGATCACGGAACCTATCAAATTGCAATTCAATGGATCGACCATGTTGGTCTGATTGGCGAAGATGAAGCTGACGAAGCCAAATTCAGGTCTCTGGAAAATCAGTGCCAATCCCCCTCCTGGTTTAATTGAACAAGTCTCTAGGTTTGGGCAAATATGTTTGAATTGTTGTTTGTAGAAAACCTATCTTCCAATCCTTGCAATGTGTATCTACTTGTTGTAATTTCAAAAAAATTAAGAGAGTTGATACTGACTTTTTTCATCAGATCTACTGAATTTACTGAACAATTTGCATCTTCAAGGAGTGGAATTTCAATTCAATGGAACCCACTTCATATTGACATGCTTCGCAGAAATCAAGCTGATGATTTAGCCAAATTCATGTTTCTGGAAAGTCTGTGTCAATCCATCTCCCGGTGCAATTAAGCGAGTCGCTATAGGTTTGGGAAAATTTGTTTGAATTGTCTTCTGTGAAAAACCTTTCTTCCAATCGTTACAATGTGTGCTAGTCATTTCTACAAAATTATTAGTGAAGTAATACCGACTATTGTCATCTACTGAATTTACTGTACAATTTGCATCTGCAAGGAGTGTAGAAACCTGTGGAATATCAATTCAATGGATCCCACTTTATATTTACATGCTTTGCAGATATCACGCTGTTGAATCAGCCATTTTTAGGTTCCTGGCAAGTCAGCGCCAATCCCTCTTCCGGTGCAATTAAGCGATTCGCCGTAGGTTTGGGAAAATTTGTTTGAATTGGTTTCTGTGGAAAACCTCTCCTCTAATACTTGGAGCTTACTGCAAAATATTGGGTGCGGTAGTACCGACTATTTCCATTCAATGAGTTTACAAAACAATTTGCAATCTGCAAGGAGCGAGGAACCCTTGGAATGTCAATACGATAGATACCAGGTGGTATTGTACTCACTGTTGTACTGAAGTTGATGAACCCCAAATTTAGGTCCCTGGAAATTCCGTGCCAATCCGTCTTCCGGAACCCTTTCTTTCACTCCTTTCAAAGTTAATATTAGTATCTGTCCCAATTCATTTCGACAATAATTTCATTTCGTTACAGTAGTGAACTACCAGCATTCTACTAAGTTCTCGACGCGGAAAACCGCAATGTCTACCGAAGGAAAACCAAGCAGCTTTTCGCTCAGATTTTCACCGATAATAAGCCGTCTAACAGAATCAACCTGTTGACATTTCACGCGGTTTGGAGTTCCGCGCTGCGGGGAGCCCACCTGCTTGCGGTCTCTTCCCTCCACAACGTTATTTTTCGGTTTTCAAACCAGTTCAGGTCTCATTCGGGTTTCACCCACTTAGAAGGGCACAAGTGACAAACGCACCGCAGCCTTATGCAACCGATTTTTGCTCCGACTTGGAAGAGCCGAAAGTCATTCTAACTTAGTAAATAAGGCCTACATTCTCCAATTTGTTACTCTCTACACCATTTGGAGTCCCAAATTACAAATAGTTCGTTTTTATCAGAAAATCTTTCAAATTTCACTCACCTTTCGGGATATCGGGGAAGACTTCCTGGTTAAAAACAAGATGGGATGTATGGGACTAATAAGAGAATAGTAAATTATGACTTGTTGGTTGGTACGGAGGGACTGTTTCCATAGTTTGGGTGATTATTTTGAAGTCTTGTTCTTTCCGTAGTTTCTTTAATTTATAAATTTATAAATAAATTTATAAATTTATAAAATATATTTATACAATAAATTATAAATAAATTATATTCATAAAATTTATAAATAAATTTATAAAGTGTTCTGGACCTGGGCTTTACTCTGATACTAACACCAAACTCAACAGTTTCTCATAATGAAACTGATGCAATTTACGAAAGAATGTACCAGGTGATGATGAATTCTCACACTATGAATACTGCCGTCCAAAGTATAAACGCCGTAGGGTCCTTCTTTGTCGATTTTTGGGTTTTGGTATGGTTGGATTCGTAATTTTGAGTTCTGTTTGACCATTCAGAAAGAAAAATTCGGAAAAGTTTATTAGAAAAGTTGTTTCCCAAAAATACTTACGGTGTTTTGAGATTTTGCAAGGTTTTCCAACGATAAAAAAACAGTAGAAATTCTTCCACCGAAAAGAGACCCTACGTCCTTCTTCTACGGTTAATTTATTGTAACAATGGACAATGATGTATTGGAATAGCTATACATCAACGGACGGTTTAGTACGCCGATTTTCCTTTGTAACGCGCGTTAATTTGTGTTAATTTGTTGTAACAATGGACAATGATGTATTGGAATAGCTGTACATCAACGGATGGTTTAGTACGCCTATTTTCCTTTGTACCGCGCGTTCATTTCTTATCTTCCAACAGTGAAAAGCCGTAACAAGACCAAAACTATGATATTTTATCAATGCCAGTACAATGGAAAAACCAAAATTCATTGAACAACGTGTTCAAATCCAAAATTCATGTTTCTTGTGGGAAAAGACGTATCGCGAATAGACGAATCACCTCGTGAAAGAATCAGGTGAAAATGTTGAAAAATGACAATGCCGGAACTGAAAAACTTTGCCCGAGTTTTTCTCGAAAAATGAATATCTCAATGGACGCAGATCTACGGCTTTTTAACTTAGCACGGTAGAATAACAGGTATAGTATATAGTATAGTATAGTATATAGTATAGTATATAGTATAGTATATAGTACAGTATATAGTATAGTATAGTATATAGTATAGTATATAGTATAGTATATAGTATAGTATATAGTATAGTATATAGTATAGTATATAGTATAGTATATAGTATAGTATATATCTGCACAGTAGTATGACTGCTTCACCATCAAACTAAGAACCAAAGAGTATAAAAATTAGTATGCACCCAAACACAACTGACATAAAGGCTGAAGAAGACTCCACAGATGGGTAGAAAGATGTACTGCTATGAAAATTAAAGAAACTACTAAAAGAACGAGACTCCAAACTAATAAATTATGAGTCTCCATTTCTTCAAGTAGGTAGGTACTCAAAACATTGAAACAGGGTTTGATTTTAATGGGGTTAGGGGGTCTCAGTCGGTCGCCATTCGTTCGTAGGGGCAAAAACCTGAAAAGTTGTGCCTAAATTTGAAATTTTAAAGGATTTTAGAAATTTATTAACGCGCGACCTAGATGGAAACGTTGGCGAAATCAGCGATAACATTGTTAAACAGACATCTGCCCAACTGATCATGGAGTATTGTCAACATTACTTAGCTCCGAATTATTGTCAAGATTGCAGATGCAGGATTGTCAATATTAGTCAGATGTTGAGGTAGCGTTCTCAAAATGATCAAGCTGCTTCATCATTACCCAGTTGCTAATGCAGTATTATCAACAATACCCAGCAGCGTTATAATGAATCATGATGAGGAACCAATTCCAATTGCCTCCTATCTAGCAGCCTGAATCCTATTGCATCTTATCCTCCCAAACGAATCGAATGATCTTATCAGAGTTGACTGGAACACGGTCCAGCAGAGCTAACAGCTGGGAGTAAGTGCTGACAATGGTTGGTCAAACAGAGGCGGTTGAAAAGGAATTGTCGGTGCCAACCACCTTGGGGCAGGTCTTGAGCACGAGACCCCGCGTCCCGTAGAAATTGAAAGGGGAACGCGTCCGAAGCTGGAGCAAGGTAGAGCAAGGTTGCCCAACGTTTCAAAGCAGGGCGGGGCTCCCTTCAGGCCGTCCTTTTTCGCGTCGTGCTCGATTCGATATCATTGGCTTTCCGACTTCTGCCGCCTGTCGGATTGTTTTCTCCAGTCTGTTCCCACTTACTTCAATCTGCCACACGCCCACAGCCCTACCGTATACTCGTTCACATATAAGGGTCAAATCTTCACGGTCTATTGTGTGGATGGTCCTATTCTGCCGCTGCCTCCTAGTTAAAGAATGAGAAAGCAGAGCTCTTTCGTTATGCTCCTTGAATGATCGATCCCAATTTTACGCAATATTATAAGGTAGAAATGATGTGGGTAGGAAATTTGGATTCGGCTTTCCTCGTTATAAGATGTACTAGTCGAGTGCACTTTCGAATTGCTGCTTCATGACTCAGTTTGAAATTTCAATTTCAATTTAATTTATTGACAGAAGAAAAGAAATAGTACAGAAATTAACATAATATTTACAGCATTTTCTCCCATCCACCAACATAATAAGTTCGTAAGAACTTGTGGTTGCTGGTGGAGCTACTCTCAGCCAAAAACAAAACTAGAAATTACAAGCCTTAAAACTAAAACTTAACAACCCAAAACATCTGCTGCTCAATTTTTGCAGAAACTAAATTTTTCAAAAATTAAATTCTCTTATTTTAGACAACATAACATGTTTGAAATGATTTACGCTCTCACACACGTCAGGATTAATTCTACAAGCGTAAAAGAAATTCAAAACCCTGTAATAAGCACTCCTTCTGGCTCTCTCAGTGCCACATCTAGGTAAATTAATATTTGAAGATAGTGCTGTGCGTGTGTGCGTGGTACAACTTCTATGCTCTGGCCGAATGCCAGTTTTAAACACAAGAATACTTGAATGTAACAAAAACAATTCTTTAACGTTAAGCACATTGAACTCCCGATAAAGCAAGACTCTTGGGTATCGAGAACTCCTCTTGAGGACGATTCTAATAATAATATTCTGGACGACCTGCAAGGATGACAACAACGACTTACCAGCACTTCCCCATACTACAATGCCATATTTCAACAAAGAGAAAACTAAACCAAAATAAATAGTTCTTAGCTGAACAAATGATAAAAAATTTCTAGCCTCCCTAAATACATAAAACAGCTTTCGCAATTTACAAATTAAGGACTCAATAAATGAAAGGTACTTAGGTTTATTGAAATTTAATTACTAATCAAACTTTTTTTCCCCGGGAGTGGGGAGGTTTCAACTCAACGGTGTTAGACTCACCCGATTGGGCAAACCAACTAAAAACCCACTCCCTCTGCTTAGGACTCACCCCAGAACCGCTTGTACGCAGTGGCGTCTCCTCCTGGCAAACATAGCAAACACTGTTTGCCTTACTAAAAATAATATTATACTGTATATTATACAGAATGAATAAATTAATTTTTGTTGAGATTCTCCTATATTTCCATTTTTTGCAGATAATTAATATTTAGCAGATTTTGGAATTTTTTAAATACAATTCAGGGTCTGTTTCATGATTACCAAGGAAGTTAGATGAAATAGGAGAATGGAATAAGTATTTTCCCTAGGATACTAACCCGCAACACACCAGAGAACGATCTATTGCGGATGGTACGCGAACTAGCACGGGGCCCAGCTATACAAGGCAAACAGTTTAAAAAAAAAGAACTTTGCGGGACTGTTTTGTGATGACCAGCGGATGATCAGCGGGTAGGTGGTTGGTCAGTGCGGGGTGTAGTATTGCTATACCCCCACTATAACAGCATCAGCCAAGGCAAACAATCGAGGAGCTGTTTCACAGCCTCGAAAACAGAGAAAATTGGAAAAAAAGATGAGCCATGATACTAAGCCAAGAGTAATGCTTCCTTAGCTACCAGTAATCCAATTTCTTAATGAAGGAATTATTTATTTCTTCGCAATGAGTATGAAGCGTTTATTCCATCTAAATAAACTCGATTTTGAAGCGAAAACATGGTAGGCAGTAACAATGGCAAAGCTGTGTTCTTTGCTGGCATTTGATCTATAAGGAAAAATAATAAACCTTTGTGTAATAATTTGCTGCATTTTTCATTACTATTTATTCCTCTAAGACTGAACAAGCTGTTTGCCTGACGAATATTCTCACTGGACGTCACTGCTTGTACGGTATTACCTACTTCAGGGTGAGCCCTTTTGGTTTATTATTTTCAATAATGAACCTTTGGAATCGACCAAGAAAAAAACAATTTTAACACCTCCTCAAAATTTGATGGTTTACGTTTCAAGGTACGTAGAATCCAAAAATCGAATAAAAATTTGGCCGTCCGTCCGCCGTACGCGGCACTTTTGCCACTTAGCATTGACCGATTTTGATGAAATTTGGTATGTAGGCTCCATTTGGGGTCTAGTTGTGCCCCGAAGCTTTTGGTCGATGTAGGTCACTTCTAAGGGTTCCAAAATCAATTTTGAAATTTTGAAAACGCCCTAACTCAAAAAATTTTGATATAAAGGTATTGTTTTTCCTTCAATTTAAGATTCTATAGAATTTTTAGAATTTTTTGAGACCACGCGGAGCTCTGTAGGTAGGACTAACCGTTCGCTCCCAACGAAAATTTAAGGGTTTATATTGAAATATATATATATATAAATCAAAACACGAGTGTGAATCGCAAAAGAGGCCTAATCTCCGTTCAAATTTGAGCTGACCGAAATGCAATCAATGGTTGGTGATTTTGATTTTTTTTTTATTTTTTTTTTTAATTTTTATTTTTTTTTTTTATTATTATTTTTTTTCTCTTCATATTGGATGGTTGGTGATTTTGTAGACGAGTGATCTATATAGAAAAATAATAAACCATTGTGTAATAATTTGCAGCGTTTTTTGCCTAAAGGCTACTTCTGCTCTCCAGTCAGATATCCGATCTCGCCATCAATCCTATTCCTCTTCTTCTTCCTCCCATCTTCCATCCAGCTTTTGGTTTATTAATTTCAATAATGAACCTTTGGAATCGACCAAGAAAAAAAAAATTTTAACACCCCCTCAAAATTTGATGGTTTACGTTTCAAGGTACGCAGAATCCAAAAATCGAATAAAAATTTGGCCGTCCGTCCGCCGTACGCCGTACGCCGTCCGCCGTACGCGGCACTTTTGCCACTTAGCATTGACCGATTTTGATGAAATTTGGTATGTAGGCTCCATCTGGGGTCTAGTTGTGCCCCGAAGATTTTGGTTGATGTAGGTCACTTCTAAGGGTTCCAAAATCAATTTTGAAAACGCCCTAACTCAAAAAATTTTGATATAAAGGTATTGTTTTTCCTTCAATTGAGGATTCTATAGAATTTTTAGAATTTTTTGAGACCACGCGGAGCTCTGTAGGACAAACCGTTCGCTCGCTACGAGAATTTAAGTGTTTTACGCACGATAAATCAGAAACACGAGTGTGAATCGCAATAGAGGCCTAATCGCCGTTCAAATTTTAGCTGACCGAAATACGATCGATGTTTTTCTTCAAGTTGGATGGTTGGTGGCTTTGCAGACGAGTGATCCATAGAAAAATAATAAACCATTGTGTAATAATTTGCAGCGTTTTTTGCTTTGAGGACTTCTGTGACAAATACCGCTATTGTGTCCCAGCTCCTGTTCCTTATCATCTCATGTGTGGACGCAATGTTCCGATGACCTCCTCTGCTCTCTCCCTCATATCCTCCCACAAATCAAACTATAAGTTGATTTACTCTGGATTAATTGCTAGTATAGTCTGCTGAAAAGTTAATGGAATGATTCTCACATATTCAATTAATTTTGGTTTTCCAGATACATGGTGAGTTACTCACGTGAGGCTTTTTCTATAATAGTCACTCCATTGGATACACTGAAGGGTTCGGTCTCATAGAATAGTTTGCCAAGTGTACCATGTGGATATTTCAATTTAATCTGCAATGACGGTTACGGCGAGTGCTCAGATTTTCTTTAGGTAGGGTTAATTATTTTACATTGACTACGCACTTTGTTCGAAGTCCGCTTAAATCAAACCACACACAAACATTAATTCATGTATATATTTTTAGAAAAACTTCAGGAATAGCTTTAGAATGTTCCAAAACGGATTTCAGTGACGAGAAATGTCAAAAAAAGTCCATGCATCCATTTTCAGTTTATTCCAACAGCTTAATTTTCTTTGAAAATTCGCCAACAAGCTTTTGAGATTGTCTTGTCTCTCCAGTAAACCAACTAGTTTCGATCATTTCGACCTTCTTTCTTGACTTTTTTCAGTGTGTTTCCTGCTTACTGAGCTGAGGTACTTACCGATTAAATTTATGTGGGTTCCATGCATGAGCAAGAAGGAACAGTATGGTACTTTTGTTCCTCAGTGTGAGCTCCTTGTGTAAATATTGGACACCTTTTTTGAAATTATTCCTATTCTTGATCTTAAAATATAAGATGAAATAATCATGCTGAAGAAAAATTGGGAATTTATGAGAAATATTGATGTTGCAATGGAATCGTGCCATCTCATTGTTTTAGATACAAGCTCAAATGGTACAGCATGCAAGGTTCAGGAGTTTTGTCCTTTTCATTCGCCGAATTAGTATCGTATTGTGCAGAACTCGTATAGCTTTTGGGTTTGTGTCCATGAGAAGTCACTTCACGTAACGTATTGCTGCTGTTTTTATGACATAGGAGACGCTCTCAAGTCGTTTCTTATGTACCAGGGTGCGTTTGCAATAGGTAATCCTTAGCTTTGTTGTTTTGAAATGTTTATTTATTCGCACATTTTTGTTTTGGCTGAACAGCCCCATGGTTGAATACCATAGATCTCATATCTGAAGACAGTCTTGATGTCTCGTGCTCTCGTCTACGTTGTTTCGCTTTCAACCTACAAATCTGGGTGTTTTGCTCAGGCAGCCTCACTGGTTTGGTTTTCTGTACAATTTCTCTGGGAGTGACTTTATGACTGGCCCACGCTCCGGAAGTTTTTATGATGATGTCAGGCTGGGACCCAGTACGGTCCGAGTTACGCAACTGCAGACCGGTCTGCTGAGTGGACTCGCTCCCTAGCGGGTGGACTTTCGCCCTGGTCAATTTTTCTCCCCGCACCCGAATCGGGATGTTGAGCATCGTCGTCTCGTCCTTGGCTCATCCATTCATTTGCAAACCAAATTAATTTGTGTGAACGTTCTTCTTCCGTTTTTGACCAAAATACCGTCCTCAGGATGGAGGTTTTAATTGCCTGATCCAACCACTCATTCCTCTATCCATACAGGGTGGTAATTTAATGTAAACACCTCCTTATAAGACCTTTGGAACAGGAGTAGGAGTATTTTACAGCGCAGAATTTGCAAAAAGCATCTTGCGTACTTCGTTACTTACTTAGAATTTCCATTGTTCATTAAAAATTCGGATTCTACGTAAAATTTCATGAAAAATGGTTTTACATTGAAGCATTTTGTATGCGTAATCACGTTGTCAGGGCTATAATTAATGTATTAATACAAATTATTCAATTTCGGGAGTCGTAAGAGGATTAATTAGGATAGTTATGATTTAAATTAAAAACGAACTGCACCACATGGTTCTTCAATAAATTCTGTCAATTATTACTCAACGCTTTAGATCACCGGTCTGTATAGATGACACCGGTTTCCAAAAGTTTTTCCATTAATTGTATCTACCAAGCATGTTACGAGGCACTTTCTTCTTTAACCAAGGACCGATTTTGAAGCATTCTGGATATGGGCTTCATTGGAGGTGTAGGTGGTCACAAAGCTTTGGGTATTGTCCGAAAAATAAATACGTCGTTTTGTAATAAGCTGCAGCGGTATTTTTAATGGCGGGGTGCCATAAAAACCCACCATGACAAAAAAGGAAAAATTAGTACCATCCAGCTTTAACCCGTCAGTTCCCCTGCCTAGCTAGAGCAATTTTTCTCGAACTTTTCCCAGTAATTCTGTTTTTTTTTTTTTTTTTTCGTTTTTGAATATCAATCTTGGATTGCCAGTTGAAGAAATGAAAATTTCATATGAGGTGACCTTTGGGTGACAGGCATCTAGAGGTGCCTTGCAACAACTACCTACTGAGTTTAAGGAAAGAAGAAAGAACATCGGTATATTACTCAATGTGTTAATTCATTGAAACTAAAATATTCTGTATAAAATAGAGAATAAATTCTAAAAAACTAACAGAAATCATAGAACTCGTCCCAATTTTAGTGTGGAACTCAAAGGATTTGGAGTCCTTCTTTTAGGTTCTGTGAGATTCAAGTCCCTTATCTTCGAGAATTTCGTCATTGGCAGTGGATTAGTGTTCAAAACATGATGATTGATGTCTTATGGAAGTGACTATTTAGGGATAAGGTTAGGGATGGTTTAGATTAGATTTAGGGATGGTCTTAAACCATTTCACACTAAACTTCAATACTTGAGGCCCGTCGTTATATCTCACCAAGGTGTCCCTGTTTAAATAAAATGTTTGTCAACACTAGATGGACCCATTAAGCCTCGATAAAAATCGGAATTATGCTTTGTATTATACCTAATTTTTTCCAATGTCTGGAAAATCCTGTCTTGGGTCAACAAAATCTTCTACTCAAAATGATACAGATTAATTGCAGATAATAAAGGCAAATAGAGCAACAGCACCTGAAGGTACCATTATGAACTGATGGGTTAACCGAGCTAAACTACAAAATCAGGACTCAAGAAATTGAGGAATACGATCAATGAACTGAGGAATTTGAGGCAGATACTGGACTCAGAATTACTGGACTAAGTAAGCTGAAGGAAAGAATCAGTGGGCTCAGGAATTTAAGGAAAATAGTCACTGAACTTAGGAGTCTGAGGAATCAAAGGAATATCAGGACTTAATCAGGCTCAATCATTTCCTTCATTTTTGGTTTATTATTTTGAATGATGAACCTTTGGAATCGACCAAGAAATTTTTTTTTAAACCCCCTTAAAATTTGTTGGTTTACGTTTCAAGGTAGGTACAAAAGAATCCAAAAATCTAATAAAATTTGGCCGTCCGCCTTACGCGGCACTTTCCTCAGTTAGCATTGACCGATTTTGATGAAATTTAGTATGTATGCTCCATTTGGGGTCTAGTTGTGCCCCGATGCTTTTGGTTGATGTAGGTCACTTCTAAGGGGTGAAAAATAAGGGTTGAAATTTTGAAAACGCCCTAACTCAAAAGATTTTGATATACATAAAGGTATTGTTTTTCCATCAATTCAAGATAGTATTGAATTTTTAGAATTTTTTGAGACCACGCGGAGCCCTTTAGGACAAACCGTTCGCTCCCTACGAAAATTAAAGGGTTGGACTTACGATAAATTAGAAAAACGAGTGTGAATCGCAAAAAGAGGCCTAATCTCCGTTCAAATTTTAGCTAACCGAAATGCGATCGATGTTTTTGACATTTTCATGTCTTTGCTTTGGCACATAAACTGAAAAATCGTCACGAAAACTTGCTCACGCGACCAATAAATAAAATTGACTCACTGTGTTGCGTAGAGAACAATAAACTGTTTTGATGCTTGGGTAGATGAACTAACAACCTTTTTTTTCTTGCTGGATTCCAATGGCATATTATTGAAACTAATAAACCAAAAAACGGGTTTATCTGAATGAAGTATTAATTATTAATATTAATCATTAGAATTAAGTACTAAATGGGTACTTATATTCAATGAAATATTTATTATTCATAATTATAATGAATTATTAAATGGGTATATTTAATTATTCGGTTAAATTCACTTTTTCACCCCCTCATTTCTTCATGTTGGTTGGTGGTAACAATGAATGGAAAAAACTGACCGAATTACCCAAATCAATTAATCGTCGACCTCGTTCGCTGACATCTTCCTCCACGCTTCTACCGTCTTGTTTATCATTCTAATGTCTTCCGCGTGACGGATTTCACTTTTTAAGGAATTACTCCTGTAAAATCCTTCACTTGTAACACCAGTCGAGCCGCCCGACCGGATCGCACTTCCTCGTCTCTCGACGCTTCCCAAGTCTCCGACACCGGGCCAATTAATGTAATTTTTTTTTTTTTTTTTTTTTTTTTTGCCAGGTAACCGGGTGTGGCTTGTTTTCAACTGTATGTAGAAATACAGGATATGAAATCATATGGGATCCATAAAATGTGGGTGTTTATCGGGTGAAGTTGTTTATTTCGCTTCTTCGCTGTTCTTCTAGGATTGAAAATATCGCCAAAAGTTCACTGAAAACAACACTCAAGGGGTCAAACCATCCCTGGGAGTGTCTGTCTGTCTGTTCGTTATCCCTCGATTGTGCGTGACCCCCCGTATCCTACAAGTGCACAACGAAAGACTTTTATTTCAAATCATCCACAGAAAACTGGTTTATGGAACAATTTCGCTTCAAAAATTGCCCTGATAGTGGAGAAACACCTAACAGTTGTTTGTAATAGAGCTAAGACATCGATCAATCAATCAACTGCTCTTCTGCTTTTACGTTGATTACAATACAAAATTTTAACGTGTTTTTTTCTATTTTTTCAGGTACAGCATTTCGAGTGAACATGGCAGTATCCATTCAGAGGAAAGTTGCCCGCCGTAACGAGTAGGTCTTTCTTAAGTCAACAATACTATTACGAAATAGGTTACGCCTTAGTAATTATCGATGATTGGCTATTAGGATTGTCTCAACAAGGCGTGGTCTTCAAGAATTAAAGCGTTAGGCTGATTAGAGACCCGTAGACAAATTTATTCTTATTGTTCCACGAATGATTGGTTGAAGTTTTTCGATAGTGTTTACAAAACGACCTGATTCAGTGTTTGAAATAAAGGGTTCATTATTTTAGCTGTATTGAGCTGTGAGCCTTCAAATGGGCTTTGGCCAGTCTTGATTCTGTTCGATTTTGAGCTTTCTACGATTTAAAGGAAACTAACACGTCAGGTTATTTAGTTAACACGCCAAAATGCCAGAGTGGTTATGAACAGAAGAGGGCACGGTTGGCGCAACATGGATCCCTCCCATTTTACTTTCTTTAGCTTGTTGTTGAGTTGGCCTGATCCTCCCTACCTCTTCGTTTCGTCTATAATCGAATTTCTGGTTGTAGAATGAACAAGAAAAAAGTTTTCCCTCCCAATCAGAGTGATTTTCAAGAGACTTATCACTCAATTTCAGTGGTCTAGGTGGGATAGGATAGAAGTCAGGCTTCATTCGGCTGTTCGAAACCCCCAATAGGCACTTCAGCGGTATTCATAGATATTACTCGAGGTCGAGTAAATACTCGAATGGGTCTTGGAGTGATGGCGGATGCTCAGCGGTATTCACAGTCGCCATCTCGAGTATCTACTCGAGTAGTTACTCGAGCGGTTACTCCGGACTTGGAGCATTTGCTCGATGTGGTATTCATAAACAAAACTCGGCGTCAAGTCGAGGTCTGGCCGATACTCGAAAGTAGCAAATACTCGAGGCACCTGGACAGGACACTTGAGCAGTTACTCAACGTGTTGTTCTCATCAAAAATGGATATATCTACGACTCTTTGCAACCGCAGAAATCTATAATAATAATTGAAATGATTTAAAAAGTCATCCAAATTTGCAACTTTGAAAACCCTTTGCTACTGACATAGTGCGCTAAAAACCATGAAATTTTTGAATTTTTTCAGTTTTTTAACTATAACTTCTAAAATGTAATTTCAATAATTTATTGTCTACAGTAGGTAGAATTTTCTATAGTTAGTTAAAGACCAACTGGACCTTGTAGGTTAAATAATTACAGAGATACAGTAATTCAAAAATAGATCAATTTTACAAAAAGTAATACTGTTTGTGATAAGGCCGTGTTTTGAACCGTTCCCTCGCAGAACCATTAATTTTGGAAATAAGTAAAGTGAGAGGAATTTGAAGGCAGTGCAATCAGCTTCAAAGTAAAACCTTAATATACCAATATAGTTTTCTAAAAATGAATAAACAAAAAGATTTTTTAAACATTTGTTGGGGAAAATGAAGAAAATTCAACATAACCACGAGAAAATTGATATATTTTGAGGAAAATGGAACTACTTCAATGACAGTGTTCAATTTTATAGATTTTGATAATTTTCGTAATAGAAATAATTTAGAACTTACTCGATTCACTCAATCTTATCGATCACTCAACTTCAGTGGTCTAGGTGGGATAGGAGAGAAGTCAGGCTTCATTCGGCTGTTCGAAACCCCCAATAGGCACTTCAGCTTGTCATGTCTGGCGTTTGAACCAGGTTTCACGAAAACTGGCCTAGAAAAGGGGTGGTATTGGCGTTCTAGAGAATCCAGTGAAAAGTTGACTGCTCATTCAGCTGATCTGTGGGCAACTTCAAGCAGTTTGTCATTTGCTCCGCTTTGATCTTAGTATTCCATCCTGGATCATTGTAATTGCTTCTCAGTTCCTATAATCACTTGTGTACATAACTACTTCGTGAAACAGCAAGAAAAGTACCCACCGGGCTCATTACTATTCTCTCACCGTCATTAATCATTTTATCCTTAGCGAACTGAAATGTTTCAAGATGAATACAGATTTCTTAAGGTCGGGGACAGCTGCACACCATCAATCTCGGTTGATCACCAACTGCTACTATTCGTTCAACACCGTTGAAGTCTTTAAAAACCCGTTTGATTTAAAGCGGGTAGCTATTATCTATTTGACCCGTGCGACCGGTTGAAAGGTCACGAACGAACATTTCGAAGGAATACGGGATATCTCTCCTTGAAGAACCTTCTGATTCTGGAGGAAGGGGTGTAGGCAGTACTAATTCCCGGTACTTGGGATGACTGATGCCTGACGGTAATTTACGGCCGATCCGACCTCAACTGGTCACTTTCACTCGTTCCCATCGGCTTCGATAATTTAGGGCAAAATTCTTCCCTATGGTGGTTTTGGAGTGACGCAATATGGACGGCTTTCTACGGGCGAAATTAAGTCAGTGTGTGTTATTACGCCGTTTCATAGCATGTGCGTATCGAGGATTTTTAGACACACGCCCTAGGATGAATGAAATCTTTCTATGCACTACGTCTACCTCTCCGATTCTTTTCAAGTATCTAGGGATTCTCTAACTAGCAAAACTTCAAAATTTTCCTCTCTACTTGACTATCAGTAGTTGAATGACACCTGAATCAACCGGACCTACTGCCAACTCATCGACACAAAAATATCAGCGAAAAAATCATCGTTATTATCATTACATCGTTATTGGTACTTTGTGCCTGCTTACCGTTCAAAATTGTTTCACACTTAAGTTATCGGGTTACTTTTCCGATGACGTCACGAATTAATTATTTTTGTTTGGTAGGTAGCAATGCTGTTAGTACTGTTTCTCGTTCAAAATCGGTTCTGAAGACGTAATGGGCCTTTTTTAAATGTTTAACTTGTCAAAGGTTGTATAAGTACACCTAACATTTAAAAAATGTTGCAATTTTTTACACAACGGTTTATTATTTTCCTGTAAAGATCACCCGTCTGCAAAGAACACGACTTCTTCCAACCCTTCTTAGGACCACAAGGGGTGGGGGTTTGTAGTTAATTCTGATAAATTTTCCAGTATTGCTCATTTAACGATAGTTGCCGTCTGGTGGTTTCACTCGTTTTTAAAAACTGAACACTGTCTTAAATTGGTGAAAATAGGCATGGAACATTAATTAATTAGGTAATTAAATTATTAATTATTGTTACCCTAATTAGCCCCCGGTTGGGCCTACAGAACTGTAGTTGGTTTAGGTTCTTTAAAATCAGGAAAATTTGAAATTAATTTTTTTTAAACCTGTTTGTCAAAATTTGTTAAGTTAGGCGTTTTGAAAACATTTTTCCCCACTTTCTATCCTATAAACGTGTCTTACAATAACAATTAGGGGCACAACTAGACCCCAAATGGAGCCGATGCCTATACCCAATTTATGAAAATTTTATGAAAATCGGTCCACAGGAACTGAGAAAATCTGTAACCTTCGAAAACACTTTAGTGAAGAAGTTTAGTTAAGTACCTAACCACGGGATAATGACGTAGTTCGAGTGAGAGCTGCGTGTCAGGGTCGATAGTGGTGAAACCGCCTTCTTTCAGGTGTTGGATGGTCAGTCAATGATGATTAGGATGATCTGTGGGTTTTGGGGGGTTCTTCTATTACAAGTGACTTGTCAAAAGTGCCACCGTAACAAAAATCACTGAAATTTCTAATTATCAAAAAACCTAGTAAAAATGCGAATTTATGAAGGTGAAGAAAATCGAGTTGTTTATGATTATTCTAGGTCATGCAATCATCGTCGAGCCTGCCCTCAACTATCGACTTTGAGCAAAATCAGTTCATTCGATCGTGAGAAACAGGTTTAGGAGGATTTCGTATTCGCCTATACGGTTGACGACGAGATTCATAGTGCAGCTTCTCAGGGGATTTACAATCAATTTATCTTCAGAGCTTGAGCATCTGGTTTTTGAAGGTTCTTCAGCTCTTGTGGAGTTTTGCTCCATGGAGTATAATCGTTGAGACAATATGAATGGACTAGTTCTGTTGTTCCATGAACTGATCGTTCTGACATCCCTCGGGCTTTAGTATCAAATTTTTGCCAGTACTTGTGCTCTTGTAAATGAACCAGTCGTTTTACATCACCTGCTGCTTCAGCCAATGTAGATTTTTCCATTTATCCTTGTACTGTTGAGAGGAGTTTTTGGAATTCCAGTATGGTTTTTACTTGGAATTTTCAAAGTGGCTACACATTAACATTTTGCAGTTTCTCATTCTTGATAGGTTCATCCGTCTTCTTCTATCTATAGCATTTCCGAATTGAGTTAAACTTTTTCCATTTAGGTTTAGTCCTTTTTCATTTTGGTTTAAACCTTTTCCATTTGGATTTAAACTCCATCAAAACGTCAGTATCTTCAGAACTTGATATCCGATTGTACGTAGTACGGCTGCAACCCCGAGTTGCGACAGCGTCTTCACTAAAACTGGAATCGCTCATGTTTTCTGAGATGGAATTAACCCTAGCACATTGAAAGGTCGGAACTGATTTTCAGTCATTAAAACTAAGAGCTACTGGCTGGCTCCACTGTCGCGTGATTCTTGATTAAGGAACACAACATAGCATTGTGGGGAAAGAAGTTTGCATTGAGGAGGAATTGACGAATGCCTTCTCAACCAAACGCCTTCGAGAAGAAACTAACAAATTCCTTCTCAACCAAACGCCTTCGGCTCCTTATCCATTACCGAGATTTCCGATTCATAACAAGCTTTCAAAAATGCGTATTTTCTCTTACCGTTTCCTTTTTTTTTTTCTTCTAGCCTAATGAAATTTTAGTAGGTAGGCACTTACTTACTATGATGGGGACTACTGACGTTTTGATGGAGTTTAAATCCAAATGGAAAAGGTTTAAATCTAAATGGAAAAGGTTTAATTCTAAGTGGAAAAGGTCTAAATCTAAATGGAAAAGGTTTAAATCTAAATGGAAAAGGTCTAAACCTAAATGGAAAAAGTTTAACTCAATTCGGAAATGCTATATATAATTCTGCCTAAAGACTATCATTGGTAATTATTGATTACGGGTAGTCAACCCGTGGCGATTTTATATAAAGTTACGAGGGTATCAGTTATCAACTGGTATGAAACGACCCGTCTATTACTTACTTTATGAAACGAGCGTTGGTATGAAACCGCGGATTATGGTGAGCTGTGGCAACTGCGATATACTCGTACTTATCGAAACCTCTCACTCTCGTAGTTGTCGTTTGATGAGAGGTCGTTCTGTATAATTTGCGGTCAACAGATACCTGTGTAATTGATGTAGGACAAAGGCGTGACGGGGTTACACGATGCTCAGCTCCCATTGTCCCAATCTGACTGCTCAGGAGTAGGTTAGTGTGACTTTGAGTCGCTGTTACTCGCGGAGAGGTAAACTTGGTAATTTCTGATTCCAGAGCGGAGGTTTTTTCCGTTTCTCTTTCCAAGGGAAGTGGCCGATTAATTGGCGCCCAGAAACTAGTGGAACTGGACTGTTACAGGTTGCAAGGCCTGTGCGGGCTCAAGACGACGAGTTGCGTCATTGAAGGCTTTTTTATGTTGCAGACGGGAGGTTGTTGAGGAAGGGCAAAAACTAAGTTTTTACTGGAATTTAGTTCTTTCGATTGGAATTCATAACTTCCTGTAAACTAAAAAAAAACATATTGCTCTATATTCCTAAGACATTTCCTAAAAGAATAAATGCAACAAAGCCGGTATTTTCCTAGTACCAAAAGGGTATTTGAACCTTATTATTATTAATCCAATTTATCCAAAATGTGAGCTTTTCAATATATGTGGGCTTCTTTTTCTATATCAGAAAATTGAGTTCAATAAGGTTTCCCCGAGCCTTGAAGGTTGATTTGGCAGTTTATATCATCTTCTGTGCAATCTTAATATTTTAGAACGGTTACACAAATTTAAGAATAATAAACCATTGTGTAATAATAATCTTCGGTGTTTTTGGTCTTAATTGACTGATAATCATGTTATAATTTGCCCCAAAAGATTCTCTGTCCTCTATATACTAAGAACAATTCGTGTTCATAATTTTTTTTCAATAATTTTTAAAAATAAATCTTTGTGAAATGAGTCAAAATATTTCTAGAATCATTGGAAAAATTGTTTTACAAGTATTTGCAGTGTGAGAAAAAATCATCAAAATATCTTGTTTATCCTCTAGTTGTACGATGATAATAAATAATACAGTTCGAGAACAACAAACAAGTGGAAGATTCGTTTAAATTCGAAGCACATTTTTTTCTTGATTTTCATGGAAGCGGAAACATAAATAATGTATGTTTCCGCTTCCTTTGATAAACTCAAAACTAAATAACTACAAAGATACTAATGCCATGAAAATTTTAATTTTGTCAGTGAAATTTTTCCAATTTTGATAGTGATGATTATTTGAAATCTTTCAAATTACGAGTTTCAATAGTTTTTATTGCACGTTTCATGGCCTTGAAAGCGATGTTGTTGTTGTTAAAATAGAAAATCCAAGGTTCCTTATGATTCCATTCGTAATTTCAACTACCGCAACCCCTCGGTTTCAATGGTTATGTCCTTACAAATACAATTACCTAGCGCAAGATGAACTCCAGAGCTGAACGAGTGAAATTACGTTCAAGGTTTTAAAAAATGTAATGCTCCACGTGGAACGAATCCGTCGTATTGAAAAGTGGTCACGCAAACTTGAAAATTCCAGGTTGGGATCGGGTAGCGTTCCTTGGTAGGCACACAGTAAAGATTCAGATCCAATAAAACTCATTGGGTACTACTCAGGTGGCCAGTAACTAAAGAATCACTATGAACTGGAGTAAGTTTGTTTTCCATGTTCTCGTAGTGCTAATTGTGGTACACTTGAATGAGTAGAGAACAGGTGGAATTCTTAAGAATCAGGGGACCCAATGTGTGAGCAGTGTCTGACAGTCTGTTTCTCGCCTCCTCAATTATTGAGCTATTATAGCTTCCCTCTCACTAATCCCGAATACGTTGGTACCCTTAGTTAGGCCTCGAACCTTGCATAGTTGAGCTTGAGTACGGTTTTGGTAAAAGTACTTACTTGAACTTTGGTAGAACTGTTACTTGGGTTTCCCTAGAGTTATTTGTTTCATTACAAATAAGTCTGATACCTCTGTTAATTGTCTTCAAAAATTCTCAAAAACGAAATCAAACTCCCAAAAAGAATAATCAGAGATTGTTGAAGGGTGTTGAGTCGGATGATATAGTCTTGTTGGTGGTCGAAACGACTCTGGGTCCTCTTTGTGAATAAAAAAGGGAAACGTTGATTTTGGTTTATTATTTTCAATAATGAACCTTTTGTTGTATAAATAAATAATAATTATTTATTATTATTATTTATATTATAAATATTTAAATTATTATAATTAAACTAATAATCAAACTAATAAAATTAAAGTTGGGTACTTAATTACTAACTTAATGCTACAGGAGGCAGAGCCTCACTTACTAAAATAAGACTACTCTAAAAACGCCATATTGTGTCTTCTATTAATTTACCAGTCTCATGCAGTAAAAACCTAATTATCATCTAAATTCATCGTCTTCTCTGTCCATCCTTCTACACAACAAAACATGGTGTCAGAAGTGATTTTTATGCAGTCAAGTGTCAAAAGTAGTTTTCGCGTTTTTAGTAAAGTGATTCCCAAAAATCTAGACGACATTGATGAGCGACTCGATACTCCATGATATCTCCGGGCTCGATCTAGAAACTTCGGATACCGAGTCAAATATTTCTGCTTCTCTACGTTTGAGTAAAGTAAGTGGAAAATCGAATACCACAGTATCAAAAAACAGTAACATTGGCACGCAAACGCTAACTCAAATGGCACAATTACAACCTAACTTCGGTTCTCTTGTCATAGACGACGCGTCATCCACTAACCTCTCGAAAAGATGGTCCGAGTGGTATACTGAGTTCAAGCTATATATTGTCGCAGCTGAACTAGAGGATGTCCCAGACAAGAGAAAAGTAGCTCTTTTGCTAACACTAATAGGCCCACAAGCAAGAGTCGTATTTCAGTCATTCGGGAAAGACCCGGAACAAGTCAAATATGCCGACTTGGTGAAGTTATTTCATAATTACTTTACCCCCAAGAAGAATATAACAGTCGAGCGACATCAATTTTTGACTCGTCGACAGAAAGAAAATGAGTCAATTGACGATTATATTACTGCTCTGAAAAACTTAAGCCAGTCTTGTGAACTGAATGATTTAACTGATGATCTAACAAAGGATGTCATGATTTGTGGTTTACAAAATAACAGCTACAGACAACGACTCCTTCAAGAGGAAAATTTGACTCTTGACAAGGCCTTTAACATATGTAAAAGCATGGAATTGACGCTCTCCCAAACGCGTTCAATTCAACAAGGAAGTGATACCGATAAAGCTTATCATGTGTCAAACCGCTCATTGAAGCATCCTACTGAATCTAAACAACATTCAAACAAAAGCTACAGGAATGACGGAAATAATATACCGGGAAGGAATAATCAGGAACGGACAACATACAAAGGACGGCAAAGGTCACGTCAGAGAAGCTCTCCAGGCCCTGCATCTTACAACAGTCAACGCTCATACTCGCGCGAGATCGGAAGTCAAGCAGTTTGTCAAAAATGTGGGCAAATTCATCGGTTTAAGTGTCCCGCATACGGAAAAAAATGTGGTCGGTGCGGAAAGTTTAATCACTTCATAAAAATGTGCCGTGCTAAAGCAGTCAATGTAGTCGGTGAAAATGTTGATGAGTACGCGAGTAGTGATGGTGAATATTTTGTTTGTAAGGTCGAAACCATTCACGGAAATGATGAAACGGCTTGGTTCACTAATGTAGAAGTCAATGGTAAAAACCTACGAGCTCAATTGGATACCGGTGCCCAGGTAAATTGTATGTCTCTAACCGAATTCAATAAGCTAATGTTGCCAAAGTCAGTTTTGCGACCACCAAAAAACAAATTGTCTGCTTATGGTGGAACTGAACTACCAAATACAGGGCACTGTGTTTTGTGTTGTAAAGTCAAGGGTAAAATATATAACATACCATTCAATGTCATAGATAAGGAAGTTCCAACTTTACTAGGATTCAATGCATGCAAGGCTTTAGATCTCGTAAAAAGGGTATATACACTTGTAAACAATGAAAATATAGTCAATGAAAATAAGGTCAATGAAAATAAGGTCAATGAAACCGAGCAATACAAAAATTTGAGAATGAAATACAAGGACATATTCGAAGGTCTTGGTTGCTTACCGACAAATTGTAAGTTAAAACTCAAACCTAATGCTCAACCGGTAATAGATCCTCCCCGAAAGTTACCTTTCAAATTATATACCAAGGTACAAACGGAGTTGAATAGGATGGAAAATGACGGTGTGATAGCTAAGGTCACAGAGCCTACAGAGTGGGTCAGTTCCATGGTAGTGACTGAGCGAAAAAATGGTGCACTTCGCATATGTCTTGATCCGAGAAATTTAAATTCAAATTTGATGAGGTCTCATTTTCAACTACCTACACTAAGTACACTCAGATCACAGTTGAATGGATCGGTGCTTTTCTCAACTCTTGATGCCAATTCAGGGTTTTGGAATGTCCCGATGGATACAGAGAGTACAAAATTGCTTGTATTTGGTACTCCATTTGGTAGGTACAAATTCTTACGTCTACCCTTCGGTGTGTCAGCAGCACCCGAAATATTTCATCGAATCATGATTGAGTCCTTCGGCGATCTAGAAGGGGTATGCATCTTTCAAGATGATATCCTGGTCCATGCTGCTAATAAAAATGCCCATGATAAGAGGTTAGAGTCAGTACTTGAAAGAGCTAGAGAGTTAAACATAAAATTTAATAAGGCCAAATGCAAATTGGGTCAGTCTGAGGTCAAATATATGGGGCATATATTTTCGAAGGATGGTATGCGTCCAGATAAAGCTAGAATAGAAGCTATCTGTTCCATGCCTGCCCCTACCGACAAAAAATCCTTACAAAGATTTCTAGGTTTAGTCACCTACTTGTCAAATTTTATTCCAAATTTTGCGCATGAAACTGCAGGAATAAGGCACTTAATAAAGAAAGAAATACCGTGGGTATGGGATGCAAATTGTCAAAAAACCTTTGAAAGGTTAAAACAATTAATTACAAAGGCTCCAGTCTTAGCACATTTCGATGTTAAACAACCAGTAGTATTGTCAGTGGATTCGTCCAAGTTTGCAGTCGGTGCAGTAGTGCTGCAAAACGGCAAACCGATAGAGTATGCCTCAAAAACACTCACGTCATGCCAACAAGGCTATGCACAAATAGAAAAAGAGCTATATGCAGTAGTGGTGGGATGTGTTCGTTTTAAACAATACATTTACGGACAAACGGTAACTGTTGAAACGGACCATTCCCCATTAGTAACAATATGTAAAAGAAATTTAGCAGATGTCCCCAGTCGTCTCCAACGTATGCTGCTACAATTGCAGACATACGACATAAATGTCACCTATAAACCAGGCCGACATATGTACATAGCTGATACTTTGTCCCGGGCTCCACTTCCACATACTGATAATTACCTAGATGAGGAAATAACTGTGCATGTAAACCTAGTTAGCACTTCAGCAGAAGTGTCACCACAAACTTTAGTAGATATTAGAAATGCTAGTCAGTCAGACGATGAAATTCAACAATTAAAAATGTATTGTAGAGAAGGATGGCCGTCAACCAAAAGTAGAGTAAAGGATGTAGTGAAGCCTTATTGGAGCTTTAATTGTGAAATTAACGTAATAGATGATATTGTTTATAAAAATACCAGCATCATAGTTCCAAAGCAATTGAGGAAAACTTTACTAAACCGTATCCATATTGGCCACATGGGTGAACAACGTACAAAATCGTTAGTCAGAGGTGTTTTGTATTGGCCGAATATGTCATCAGAAATTTCAAATTTAGTGTCAAATTGCCAAACATGCTTGAAGTATAGACCTCAAAACTCTAACGAACCACTGCAATCCCATGAAATACCTTTGCTACCTTGGCAAAAGATAGGAGCTGATTTTATGGATTTCGAGGGTTCTAAGTACTTAGTCATAGTAGACTATTTTTCGAAATTCATAGATATTGCCAAAATAACTTCCAATAATGCTACAACAGTAATTAACCATATGAAATCCATATTTAGTAGACATGGAATACCATTCCAACTGGTAACGGATGGTGGACCACCGTTCGGATCAGGAGAATTTAGGGATTTCACAAAACAATGGGAAATTAAGCATGTTATCACAAGTCCATTCATGCCAAGATCCAATGGAATGTCAGAAAGCGCTGTAAAAATAGTAAAAAGTATATTGACTAAATGTAAAGATTCAAATACAGATCCATATTTGGCATTATTACATTATCGAAATACGCCAAAAGACAGCGATTTCTCGCCTGCTCAATTACTTATGTCAAGACGATTAAGATGTACTTTGCCAATCAACTCTGAATTATTGAATCCAAGACTAGTCAATTATAAAAAACATAGGGATGTTCTATTAGAAAAACAGAAACAATCAAAGAAATACTATGATAAAAATTGTAAACAATACTCCAAACTAGGCGTTGGCGAAAGTGTTTACTATAAGTTGAAACCGCAAAGTCATTGGTTACCGGGAGTTATCACTGAGATAACTGGTCCACGTTCATACATAGTAAAAAACAATGAAGGTAAACAATATGTTCGTAATAGGAAACACCTACTTAGTAAATCTGTTGTTAGACCGTCGCCTGTCATTGATGATTATGAGTCTCTCATGTTCAACAACAATAGGGGATGCAGCCCGAGGAAAAAAATGTTCGATTTAAATGTGTCAAATAAAGATAATATGGATCCAGAAAACGAGAAGGGACAAGTCAAACCAGCATGTACCAAAAGTGGTAGAATTGTCAAACCTGTAAAAAGATTTTCATTCTCAGAATTTAAAAAATAAATAGTAGCAAAGAAAATGTGCTATTAACGCAACTAACGATGTTAAAAAAAAGGAGCATGTTGTATAAATAAATAATAATTATTTATTATTATTATTTATATTATAAATATTTAAATTATTATAATTAAACTAATAATCAAACTAATAAAATTAAAGTTGGGTACTTAATTACTAACTTAATGCTACAGGAGGCAGAGCCTCACTTACTAAAATAAGACTACTCTAAAATCGCCATATTGTGTCTTCTATTAATTTACCAGTCTCATGCAGTAAAAACCTAATTATCATCTAAATTCATCGTCTTCTCTGTCCATCCTTCTACACAACAAAACACCTTTGGAATCGACCAAGAAAAAAAAATGTTAACACCCCCTCAAAATTTGATGGTTTACGTTTCAAGGTACGTAGAATCCCAAAATCGAATAAAAACGCTGCAAATTATTACACAATGGTTTATTATTTTTCTATATAGATCACTCGTCTACAAAATCACCAACCATCCAATATGCAGAAAAAAAAATAAAAAAAAATAAAAATTAAAAAATTAAAAAAATAAAAAAATTAAAAAATTTTTTTAAAAAATCAAAATCACCAACCATCGATCGCATTTCGGTCAGCTATAATTTGAACGGAGATTAGGCCTCTTTTGCGATTCACACTCGTGTTTTGATTTATATATATATATATTTCAATATAAACCCTTAAATTTTCGTAGGGAGCGAACGGTATGTCCTACAGAGCTCCGCGTGGTCTCAAAAAATTCTAAAAATTCTATAGAATCCTAAATTGAAGGAAAAACAATACCTTTATATCAAAATTTTTTGAGACACAACTAGACCCCAAATGGAGCGTACGTACCAAATTTCATCAAAATCGGTCAATGCTAAGTGGCAAAAGTGCCGCGTACGGCGGACGGCGGACGGACGGCCAAATTTTTCATTCGATTTTTGGATTCTACGTACTTTGAAACGTAAACCATCAAATTTTGAGGGGGTGTTAGAATTTTTTTTTTCTTGGTCGATTCCAAAGGTTCATTATTGAAAATAATAAACCAAAATTTGGCCGTCCGTCCGCCGTACGCCGTACGCGGCACTTTTGCCACTTAGCATTGACCGATTTTGATGAAATTTGGTATGTAGGCTCCATTTGGGGTCTAGTTGTGCCCCGAAGCTTTTGGTTGAGGTAGGTCACTTCTAAGGGTTCCAAAATCAATTTTGAAATTTTGAAAACGCCCTAACTCAGAAAATTTCGATATAAAGGTATTGTTTTTCCTTCAATTTAAGATTCTATAGAATTTTTAGAATTTTTTGAGACCACGCGGAGCTCTGTAGGACAAACCGTTCGCTTCCTACGAAAATTTAAGTGTTTATTTTGAAATATATATATATAAATCAAAACACGAGTGTGAATCGCAAAAGAGGCCTAATCTCCCTTAAAAGTAGAGCTGATCGAAATGTAATCGATAGTTGGTAATTTTGATTTTTTCTTCTAATTTTTTTTTTCTGATTTTTTTTTTTTTTTTTTTTCCTTCATATTGGATGGTTGGTGATTTTGTAGACGAGTGATCTATATAGAAAAATAATAAACCATTGTGTAATAATTTGCAGCGTTTTGTAGTTTAATTCTCTTTCTAGCTACAGTTTTGCTGGGGCAACTTGCCAGCATCTTCAGTTTTATGTAGAATGTACACTTCTTGCTTTTTCCACTATCCAATTTTTCTAAATTCATTCAAAATCGATCGTTTCAATAGATCCAAACTTGTTTGATGGTATAATTGTTTGGTAATACGTACTTTTAAATTGATTGTAAAGAGTTTAGAACTAGCATTACTTTAAAATAACTGCGGAAAAAATAGATTTCTCAAAGAAACAACGGAATCTTTTTGAAAAAGAATTCTTCACACAAATAAATTACCCAAACGAATTTAAATACACTTAAATTACTCTTCCAGGTTGTGCAAAATATTTCATACATCGGCACTAGAAGTATTTTTCAAATAACATTTTTTAAAAATAAAAGTTCATGCAGTTGGTAAGAAAAAAGGAAGAAAAATATTAGTTCGAAAATTGAGTAAGAGACGTAACATCCTCTTGTCGAGTGAAAGGTAGGGATCCTAATGTACTAGAAATGAACTTTACGATGCTAATAAATTTGAAATTTTCATATCCTTCTTTACTTGAAAGAAAGTTGAAGGGAACTTTTATCATCGGAGGACCATACATTTCGCGGGCTTTGTGTTATTTCATAGACGTACATCACTTTTTGACACGTATTGGATATTACGAAAAAGGAAGCTCTAGCGTCTGTCTTCTTATGACATACTTTTTAAAACTCATAGAAATTATTCAAGTGGAGGATTCCAAACATAAAAACGTGTAAGCAATAATAGCCCAAGCAATTTTTTTGCTTCCTCAACATCGAAGATAGAAAATTATATAATAGAATAGGGAATCTTTGTATTCTCGCTGCATGATCAAAACGCTTCATAATTACAAACGCTTCATTAGATCACCCATCTGCAAGGCTCTCACATTTTCAATGAGTCAATACTGTTGTAATAATAAACTAAAAAAGCCTAATACGATGAAATGAGGTGCGGATGTGCCCGTTTTTCAGCCTCTACTGCGCCCTTGTGGTGATTTGTGGACTATTTGTAGCTTGCTATTGATACTCAAATTTCTGATGAATTTCAAGGCCAACCGATTTCTTTTTTAAAATAATATTTAAAAAAGTTAATAGTTAAAAAAATTTATTTAACCAACCACGAAATTTGATATTATCAAATTTCGTGGTTGGTTAAATAAATTTTTTTAACTTGATTCCAAAGGATCATTATTAAAAATAATAAACCAATAAATTTAGGCCCTCCGCAGTAAAAATGTTCACTCTTTTTTAAATTTCGACGAAAAGTGCGACTATTGTTGGACTAGGTACTTTAATGGAATTTTCCCATTGATAATTTCTGAGTTATTTCTATATTGTCCCAATAGTTCAACCATGGCCAAAAACACTGGGTAAAGAAAAAACCCATTATACCTAACTAACAAGTTGTAATTGTAGGACTCGGTGCAGTTTGAAGGGGCGTCTCCAACAGGCCGTGTATTGCAGAGTTCGTGTTTATACGAGTGACGCTATTATATTACCTTCCTATCTGTTATTGGGACACCTTGTTCGGTAACGCTAGTTATCGAACAATGGTCGACCTCCTGACGTCGCGTTATTAGACGAAAAATGAAGGAAAACCTCGATTACAACCGGTAAGGCCCCGAAGGGAAGTCTTACGCACTTTTGGACGTTGGTACCGTTTCTCTACTGTTAGAATACCCTTGCTCAATCCGATGACAAGGTTATTCATAGGCTGAGTCGACTTGGTTATATAGAAACACTGACCGATGTTTCTTTGGATGAAGACCTACACTCGACATAACTCAGCCCTCAACCTACTAAATGGCTGTCTTTGCTTTGACAAGAGAATCCTTCAACATTGATGCCTGTTTAAGTATCTTAACAAAAATCAATTGCAGACATTTCAATGGTGCCAAAATTCAGAAATATGAAGTCAACATACTTTTAGCCATCAGCAAAGTCAAATTAAGGTGACTGAGGCAAAGAATGATGGAATTCACCATCACATGCTATTCACCATGGCATTTCACCTAAGGATTCTCCTAGAGTGGATGAAGAAGAAGAAGAAAACATGTTTATTCAACATAATCTCTTGTTTACCAATTAGTGTAATTATAAATGAGGTTAGTATAAAATGTATACCAACCTCATTATTTAATAATGAGCAATTCCCATTTATACTCATTATTTAATAATGATTGCACCCATTTTTTTCCCCATTATATAGTGACAAATATCATCATAGGTACAAAACCATTATTAAATTAGTATTACAAGAAACATGATACGGCATGGATTTTTCATCCGTCTGCCGGGGTAACCTGAGCCGTCTTTCTTTAAATTATTTACTTTCATTTTTATTTTTATAATCTGAGAATAAATGCAAAAGAGGATGTGAGCGTTCAGGAGAGTCCGACTTTTTTTTTATTCAGATTACCAATTGAACTCTGCTACAAGGGAACCTCGGTATCTCCACGCCGAAAGGCTGAATGGGGTATTTCGGTGGGTCGGAAATTCAGGTTTTTGACCTCAAATTTGGATTCAGCACCCTTGAAAACCTATATACTTACTACAACTTTAAGCCCAATGATAATATAACATGTGGTAGAAAAATTAATTAAAGAGATCACACGTTTGAAAAAGGCGGGCCGCTATAAATGCACACACACTAGGCAAGGACTACGCCGCGGACTACCCCGCGCGCGTGTGTGAGTAGTATTTTGTAGTATCCAAGAGGTCCTCCAAGGGTTTCTGTGCATGGATACTTTTCTCAAAGACAGTTGGCTAGCTACGTCACGATTGGCTTGCTACGTCACACCATTCAAATCTTCAACTTTCCTTAGCTTCTCTGATTTTTTAAAAACATTTTCTCGACGAACAGACCCGATTACCGTTATTCCTGAGCCATACTCTTTTGAAAAAAAAAATAAATAAAAAAAATTGACTGAAATACCCCATTGGCCAACTCCTGGCCAATGCTCCCTATGGTTCAGCAAGAGGACCATTCTTTCCATGCTGAGAGTACCCTCCCCAAAGTAGCGCAGCCCGAATTCTTCCAGCACGCCCCAGCTGCCCCAGCTTCCAAAAAAATGGAGGATGTCTTCATGCTTTCGGATCTCTGGTAGACCCCGTCATTCTGTGGAAGTAGTGCTCCTCTCAGTTTGAGGACCCATCGTACTACCCATAAGGCATGGTCTCCGTCCACCAGTAGATTCCCAGGTCTCGCGTCCAAATCAAGCGAAGGGTATAGAGGATTCCTGGAACCCATCGCAGCTGTCCGCATGTCATCCATCCAACTCCGTGAAACCGCCTCCACCAATGTCTCCAGCTGTTCTGGCCACTCATTCATCAATTCCAAGTTCCCATGAAAAGTGCAACCGTGTCTTAGTGTAACAGCCCGAAACCACGATATCCTTGACCTGACGACCTCTCGTGCCACTATACCAGGATATCTGTCCTGGGGCATCTTTAAGGCCCTAATCACATATTGGCAGGCGAGAGACAACGTGTATGCGTAGATTGGCTGGACACCAGTTTCCAAGTACGTAAAGTAATTTGGCGTATTTCTAGGTAGGCCTAGAGTGGATGACAGTCCAGACAGGAGGAACATTTATGTGGCTTGTAATCAATATCAAGGCTAAAGCTACTCCAGCAGCTAAGGGTACTGGAGCAGATGGTGTGACTTACAGCTGAACTCAAACCCCGAGGAGATATATTTACGAGTATGAACAATCCGATCAATTGTAGGGGTAAACTATTTTTCTGAACATAAAATTCAGCAAAAATTCAGTTCTTGCCAAGTCAAAATTGTACGTATTCAATTCCTCTTTCAGAGCAACATACAAAAATTCAGTCCGATTTTGGGGAGATTTCATATAGCCTCTTATATGACACGTATTATAACTACCACAGTTTTCATTCATTTATTGAGATTGTGCTGGTTGTGTTCTGGATGGTCCCCTAGGAAGTTAATTTTTCCCAAATTGACGGTGTCTTCCCACCTATGAACGTAAAACCTATCTTTCGGCGATGTCTGATAATTAATCATGTTCATTTTCGTTTCCTGACTACGAATGCGTATATGTCAACCTCATTAGCGGATGATATTCGTCCATTGCTTTTGAACGACATCATTTGTCGTGATTGTAGAACTTTCGCAAGTCATCGACAACATAAGTGTACTGTAAGCACAGCAAGTATTCAACTACGTAGCTACATTACATGATAAAAGGATATGACATTACGTGATTATATTCCTTAAAGTCATAAAACTGAAGTATAAGACTGTTGAATGGTCCTCAATAGTTGTCAACAAAAAAAAAAAAAAACTCCATGATTCATTTCAGAACGGTCTGTCACTTTGCAGTTGAGTTGGTTGTGGTGAATCAAAATAATTTTGTTGGGACAAGAATGACAAAAATGTTTGAAAACATGAAAAAATTTGCATTTGACTCAAAAATCTTTTAGCGTGGAAAATCTTGAAAAATTTCTTCATTGAAATCCGATTGAATGTTGATAGAGCGTGAATGCTACTAAAATGCCACTAACTTTTCAAAACATAAGTTCCCTATGTAAATGGTATGATAGCATGGTTTATTGAAAATTAAGAAAACATTTAAAGTATGAGTACTTTTTGAGTCAGGGGAGACGAATAGAGTATTTTGAATTTTGAAAATCATATTTTGGAAATTTGCTCACACACTCATGCTGCATGTTTTTCTTGTGTTTATGGATTTCTTTATTTTGGTTTATTATTTTCAATAATGAACCTTTGGAATCGACCAAGAAAAAAAAAATTTTAACACCCCCTCAAAATTTGATGGTTTACGTTTCAAGGTACGTAGAATCCAAAAATCGAATAAAAATTTGGCCGTCCGTCCGCCGTACGCCGTACGCGGCACTTTTGCCACTTGGCATTGACCGATTTTGATGAAATTTGGTATGTAGGCTCCATTTGGGGTCTAGTTGTGCCCCGAAGCTTTTGTTTGATGTAGGTCCTAACTCCTAAGGGTTCCAAAATCAATTTTGAAATTTTGAAAACGCTTCAACTCAAAAAATTTCGATATAAAAATATTGTTTTTTGTTCAATTTAAGATTCTATAGAACTTTTAGAATTTTTTGAGACCACGCGGAGCTCTGTAGGACAAACCGTTCGCTCCCTACGAAAATTTAAGGGTTTATATTGAAATATATTTATATATAAATCAAAACACGAGAGTGAATCGCAAAAGAGGCCTAATCTCCGTTCAAATTAGAGCTGACCAAAATGCAATCGATGGTTGGTGATTTTTATTTTTTTTTTTATTTTTTTTTTTTTTCATTTTTTATTTTTTTCTTTTTTTTATATTGGATGGTTGGTGATTTTGTAGACGAGTGATCTATATAGACAATAATAAACCATTGTGTAATAATTTGCAGCGTTTTTTGACACAAATGGAACCAGATTCTTCTCCGAGTGTTTTGAATGACTCCTTACACCTAATCTATATCGACGATATATGACGTTGGGACCAAATGAACCCTCGTTGTCCCATTCAAACAAGGTTGAATAAAATACAAGTTTTCTTTCGTTACATTCATCTACTTTTAAAGAAGTTTGATTTGGAATAATTCCACGATATGGATTCCGTAACTGATGGAGAGGTTTAGAAGTTTTCTGTTGCCTCGAGGCGGAGAAATCGCTTCTGTCCAAGTCAATAAAAATTTGTTTTGTTCCAACGGAGGCGTATTCTCGACATTCCAATCTCCACCGAACTAGTTGACGATGCTTGTAAACCCAATTTGCACTTGAGAACTCCAAGAATAGAACCTTAAGAATAGATATTTACTTGATGCTCAGTTATTTATTCGCCCTTCCCCTCGTCTCGGTCACTTGTTCTTATTGGTAAAAAGGTCAACTCAGAATTTAGCATTCATGGACTGTCGGTCGTAGGAATTCCACTTATCAAGGTGTGATTGAAACTGGTCAGGTAAATCAGGTGTGTGAGGAATAGGGCTGACTTCTCCCTGAGTTACAACCAACTTCGCTCCTCCAATGCCGGTTGGACACAGGAAGTTCTCCTCAAGGGGCTCCCTGTTACTAATTTGGTGCGTCCATCGTCCACTCAAGGAAATCCTTAATGAAAGTGTCAAAAAATTCTACGTCCAACTTCCTCCACCAACTGACCATTCCGCATTCACAAAAAGGAGTTGAAAACACTGTTTCTTAATTACAGCATCATGAGTTCACTATTACGCAACCCACTGAGGATGCCTCAACTATTATAACAGTTCACGATTTCCCCATTTCGCCTTTTATTCAACGCTACCATCAGGTTGAAGTGATAGAATAATGTTCCCTGCTGAGAAGCATCACGTTGACCGGCAAATTGGACCTCTTGGCACGAGCGTTGCAAAAGGAGGCGGCAGTAATTTCTTCGAGACAGTTTCTTTTGTGAAATGTAAATGAGAGGTCTTTCACTATGCATATTCGTAACTGTCGAGAGTCTGTTTGTCACTCAATCACGCTCAAATCGATGCACTAATCACGAGAATAGAAGGCAAATTCCTAACCAGCCTATTGGTTCGGACTAAAAAAAGTTCATTGGTCTTTTTTTGGCTTTTATCAACCACATCAAATAGAATATCAAATCCTGGAGCCCCCAAACTTGGAGGCTACCAAACATATCAGAGGAGTCCTTAAGAATGGCAACAGTTGAATGCTGAGGTAAAGGAACTTTTAAAAACACTGCAAATTATTACACAATGGTTTATTAATTTTTTATATAGATCACTCGTCTACAAAATCACCAACCATCCAATATGAAAAAAAATTATGAAAAAAAATATAAAAAATTTTTTAAAAAAATCAAAATCACCAACCATCGATCGCATTTCGGTCAGCTCTAATTTTAACGGAGATTAGGCCTCTTTTGCGATTCACACTCGTGTTCTGATTTATATATATATAATTCAATATAAACCCTTAAATTTCTGTAGGGAGCGAACGGTTTGTCCTACAAAGCACCGGGTGGTCTCAAAAAATTCTAAAAATTCATTTAGAATCCAAAATTGAAGGAAAAACAATACTTTTATTTCAAAATTTTTTGAGTTAGGGCGTTTTCAAAATTTCAAAATTGATTTTGTAACCCTTAGAAGTGACCTACATCAACCAAAAGCTTCGGGGCACAACTAGACCCCAAATGGAGCCTACGTACCAAATTTCATCAAAATCGGTCAATGCTAAGTGGCAAAAGTGCCGCGTACGGCGTACGGCCAAATTTTTATTCGATTTTTGGATTCTACTTACCTTGAAACGTAAACCATCAAATTTTGAGGGGGTGTTGAAATTTTTTTTTCTTGGTCGATTCCAAAGGTTCATTATTGAAAATAATAAACCAAAAGATCCAGTGCCCTCAAGAAATGGAAATCTATTGTCGCACGAATGTTGGTGGAAAGTTAACGCAATAGAGACTGAGGTTTTCTGATTGCACAAAAGATGGTGCAATCTATCATTCTACAATCAATCTATCTTCTATTATTTTACAAAGTTTCATTTTTTGAAATTATTGAGAAAAAATATTCATGAACACGAATTGGTCTTATTGTATAGAGGACTGAGAATCTTTTGGGGCAAATTATAACATGATTATCAGTCAGTTGAGACCAAGAACCGCAAATTATTACACAATGGTTTAACATTCTTAAATTTGTGTAGGAATACGGCTTTTCCCTTTACATTATTTTACATTAAGTCGGAACCATTTTAAAATTTTAAGATTGCACAGAAGATGATATAACCTTCAGAGCCAAATCAGCCTTCAAGGCTCGGGGGAACCTTATTGACCTCAATTTTCTGATATAGAAAAAGAAGCCTACATAATATGTTGAAATGCCCACATTGGAGTAATATGGTTCAAAAGAATACCCTTGTGGTACTACCCTTGTGGAGCCCGCCGTAGTCTCTTTCTTTTCTTAAAATTTAACTAATTTAATTATTTTATATCGTTGAAAACGCAGTAAGTAATTTTAAATTGATGGTTTATTGAACTCGGTAACCATAGATACGACATTTGCAAGACCCATGTATTGATAGGAGACGAGGACAATCTCTCAATCAAAAGAGAATGAGCTGCTTCAATTTGAAACGAAAACATTGTCGGATTTTCGGAGCTGTCTTCAATATAGACGAACTTACCTGGCGAATAAGAACAAGTGCCAAACTTATGAATGTACCTCCTATTAATTTCGGTGACGCCTCCGGCTGACAGACGGATTTTTTTTCATTCGATTTTTGGACTTTGAAAGTAAAATCATGAAGGTTAACATTATTTTACCCAAATTTTTAATTTCTATTTTTTTTAGTATTGTTTAACCTTTAATATCCTGAGGTATCTTTTGGGAAGTTTGATTTTTACCTGCAACAGTTTTAAACCAAAACTGATAGTCGTTGGCTATTTTCATACTCCAACTTTCGTACTAATAATACAAACATAATAGGTAACCCACAACAAAAAATAATAATTCTCGACTTGACAGATGTAATTGGGCCTTCTCAGTACCTTCTAACACCATTGCTCACCTTGTAGGCTAGGTATTAGTTGAATATCCTCGTCAGAGATGGCGCCATTGTCTAAGGCAGCTCAGATGAAATAAACCTTCTCTACCTTCTCTGCCTTGGTTCTATACTTTATGAAAAATAACTGATCCCAACATCCCCACCAAGGATTTGCCCTTGTTTTCTTCTTCTACACCAACAAAATTGGGTTTATAGACAGATTCTGCAGACGCAAAAAGCTCTAGTGTGCCCCTTGGAAAGATCATTCTTGAGCTGACGGACTGTCATAGGGCCTTTGAGGTAACCTTCTGTTCAAACATTATATAGATTTGTCAAAATACATCTCGATTTAATTGAAAAATCCGGAAAAAAAAAAATTTTTTTAACAAGTGGGAAATTAAGGGTTAAAAGGTATTTGATTTTTTATTCGATAAATATTTTCTTAAATTTGATTTTCGGACATGAAACGTCAAATTTCGAGGAGGTGACTTTTTCTTTCATGCTCGGTTCCAAAGCAACTCTAAACTCCCAAGCAAAGGAAATCGAATGTGTTAAGAAGGTCTTACAACAATTTATACTTCCCGCGACGTTCTACGCCTTGATAACGATCAATTCAAGAACGAACAGATTTCACTCATTGATAGAAAGGGGAGCCCGAAGATAATGGAGCAATTCAACGGAATCAATCAGCTCTTGGTTTGCTCGGTAGAGCGCGGAGTATTCGAGTGATGACAGAAGGCTAGACCGTGAAGAACCAACTGGGGCGCGATCTTGAGTTTTCCGCTGGCGCGACA
>WIXP02000134.1:84868-107466 GCA_009739505.2 Apolygus lucorum
AGCGGAAATCTTTTAGTTTTTCAATTCCCTAGACTTGTGATACATAACTAAAAATTTTTGTGGGGTTGAACCCACAGAAAGGAGAGCTCAATCGGAAAATAAAGCAGGAGTACAAAAAAATTCAACAAAATTCTGAACTGAAATTTTCAGGTTTATTAAACCAACGTTTGGTTGCTCCCAAACATAAATGAATAAAATAAAATTTAATCCTCAGGGAATCACAGATATAATTGATAGGTACGATATAGACTTAACTTTCTACCTACCTATCAACGAGAATCCTATCGATTATAATAGTTCTGAGACTTACTCCAACGGCCGTGGAATTTAATACTATTTGTTCGAATATTCGGTACTTAGACAATATGACTCATTTTCGGAATAGAAGCAGATCGGTCCTCGAGAAGGAGAAGGGGAAAGGAGTCCCAGGAACAAAATTTTCGCCTCGATCTTGGCTGGTCAGGTCTGGTACCTGAAACTGAACAACGAACCATACTGCATTATAGTTTCGTTGTTACCGCTTGTACAAATCAAGAACATTCGACATTTGACGAGAATTATGCGCCTACCGGTACGATAATGTTGAATCCAGGCGATGTCAGCTTTGGGTTGGCTCCAAAACGATGCTTTCCGAAGTAATGCGAAGTGATGCTTGATTCCTCCGGCGATCAAGTAGACGAAAGGTTGAATCTGATACAGAACGAACGAAACCTTTGTTGAATACTTATGGATCTTTCATTAAATTTTTGGGTAGGAGTAACCAACAGCGCAACAGGTAGGTAGGTCTTACCCTTTTCAGTATAGAATGGAGGAGGCCGCAGTAGGACGTCTTATCCCCGGTATCCAGGAAGATGATCCTCACGAACTGAAGAAGAACGGACAAAATTTTCTTTCGAAAAATTTTGTACAAACAGCAAAAAAAACGGACGAGAGAACAAAGAGAGTTGAGATGGCATTCAACGGCGAACGAGAGAACAAAGGAAACGTAATTTTCCCACTTCTTCCAGCAGGCAGCAGCAGCTCCGAACCGTACACGTGCTTTCCATGCTTTTCAAATTTGCTTTTTCCATTTTGCGGGTCCAAATCAATTCCAAATTTTTGAAAATAATACGAATAAAATAAAGAAAATAACTTTCTCACTAAACAAGAGAATATATCACCAAAATATGTCATTTGGTTCCGGACCCAAGGAGAAGGCAGTGGCTAGGGGCGCCATCACCGCTCAAATTCAAAAGTGGCGGAATATTTAAATTTTCTTCACGGCACACACCCCTCTCAGCGGTGAAGGTGGAAAATACGGTTTGAGCAACGAAGGATGCCACATTCCAACTTCTTTACCCGCAGAGTCTTGGAGCTTACATACTCCTCCTGAAGTAACCTGCATTACCGAGAAAGGGCCTTTATACTTATGGAAGAGCTTCGCTGCAGCACGATCTTCCGCAGATGACAAGTTGAAGGATTTATGCAGAACGAGATCTCCCACGCTGAATTTGTCCGGACGCCGACGGAGGTTGTAACGCTGTCCTTGATCAGTGCTAGCCTTCAGCAGATGTTTCTCGACAAGGTGCTTCAGTTCATCCAGTTTCTTCAGGCGGAGAGCCCACTCATCTTGAGAAAGAACCGAGACGTCAGGAGGTAATGAATCCGTTGATTTCAAACTGGAACGTAAAGAATTGCACGCTCTTAGTTCGCGTCCAAAATTCAAGAAGGCAGGAGAATATTTAGTGGAACCGTGGACCACACTGTTTAACGCGAACTGAAGTTCACCAATATATATATCCCACTGAGTGTGACGGGACTGGTCAATATAGCTCCTAATCAATTGCCGAATATTCCGGTTAACTCGTTCCGTAGGATTCGCTTGGCAATGATATAGCGGAGTAGTTCTATGTTGAATTCCACAAGATTTGGCTAGCGAACTTACAGCGGCGCTAACATAATTGGATGCATTGTCCGAAATCAAAACAGTTGGAGTTCCATAGCGATTCAAGATAGATGAACGAAATTTCGACAAAATTACGGCAGAAGTAGTAGATCTTATGGGAATGAGTTCTACCCATTTAGTGAATAAATCTTCGAAAACAAGAAGGTGAGTGTTTCCAGCACTACTACGAGGAAGTGGACCCATGATGTCCGTCGAGACTGTTTCCCAAGGTGTGCACAGGTAACGAGGGAACATTAATCCTCGAGGAGCCGAATTGGTAGGTTTGACACGCTGACAAGTGTCACAACCACGAACGTAGCGAACAATATCATGATACATCCCGGGCCAGTAATATAGCCTTCCAATTCGCCAATGGGTTTTGGCAACTCCTAGATGGCCTGATTGTGGATCATCATGACACTCTTTCAAAATCCGAGCACGAACTCGCCAGGGAACCACCAATTTCCAGTCCTCACTGGGATCTTCCAATTCACCTTTTAGAAATGTTTTACGGTAATAATAAAGATGATTACCTTCAATTCTCCAATCAGGATGATTTTCAGGATTGGTTTTTACCTTATACATTTTCCTCTTATACCATTCATCATCTAGATGATTACTTTTAACAGAATGAGTATGCTCAGTACTGTCACCAGATTGTTCAATAGAAACGGTAGCTAAATCAACTTGAGGCGGTAATCGAGATAAAGCATCAGCTACACAATTTAGTTTCCCTTTCCTATATTCGATTTGGAAACTATAGGGTTGTAACCTCAACGTCCAACGGGCTAGTCGACCAGTTGGGTTTTTCAATTCAAGAAGCCATTTCAAGCAAGAATGATCAGTAATGACCCGAAATTCACTAGCTTCTAGATATTGCCTATTCTTCTCTATTCCAAAAATAACGGCAAGGCATTCCTTTTCCGTAACGGAATAGTTTCGTTCCGCAGCAGATAAGGATCGGGAGCAATAAGTTATCACTTTCTCATCTCCATCTTGTATTTGGACCAGAGCTGCACCAATACCATATTGGGATGCATCGGTTTGCAAAATAAAAGGTAAATCGAAATTTGGGCGGGCCAAAATTGGAGCTGTGGTTAAAGCTGTTTTCAAAGTCTCGAAAGCGGTAACTTGTTCTTTAGACCAATTCCAGGCGTTCTTCTTACTCAGAAGCGAAGTCAATGGAGCCACTATAGATGAAAATTGAGGAATGAAGCGACGATACCATCCGGCCATACCCAAAAAGCGACGGAGTTCGGTAGTATTTTTGGGAGGAGGGTAGGACATAACCACTTCAACTTTTCCAGGATCTACACTGATTCCCTCGAAATTGACCCGATAACCAAGGTAGCGAACCTCGGTACATCCAAATTCGCACTTTTCTTTATTTATTTGAAGACCTGACTCCTTTAATCGTTTGAATACTTCTCTTAATAAGGAGCAGTGACTCTCGAAATCGGGTGTGCAAAGCAGAATGTCATCCAGGAAGACTATAACTTGTGGATATAAATCCAAAAAGACGGAATCAGCGAGACGTTGAAATGTAGCGGGACTATTAGTAAGACCCATCGGCATAGTACGAAATCTATATAACCCTCGACCTGGGACAATGAACGACGTAATATCTTTGCTTTCTTCATCGGCAATAGGTACTTGGAAAAAAGCTTGTTTAAGGTCCCATTTTGACAAGTATGCAGCTTGACGTAGACTATCAAGGAGCATATTCATATTCGGTAAAGGATATGAATCCTTCTTGGTTACGGAGTTAATTCGGCGGAAATCCACACAAAATCGATAACTAGAATCTGGTTTGCGAATCATCACTACTGGGGAAGCCCAAGATGAGTGACTCTTCTCGACAATACCAGCATTGAGCATTTTGTCCAATTCCTGGTGCATTGCTTCCAGAACTTTAGGGGAATAGGTATATGCTCGTTGCTTAATTGGAATAGCCGAACCAACATCAATTCTATGTGATATTCTCGAAGTCAGACTTGGAGAATTTACAAGACTAGCTAAACCTTCTGAAATTATTCCGTCCAAAAGGGTTCTCTGTGCCTCAGACATCTCCTGTATACCACAACAAGTGAAGAGATCAATTGCAGAATTATCGATATGTGAAGAACTGGGAAGTACGAAGTTGAACTTGAGAGCCGGATTCTCAGAAAAGTGCCAGGTATTGTTCAAGGCATCCGTCACAATACCCGTTTCCCGGATGAAGTTCAATCCCAATACGATAGGAAACGATAATGAGCTTAAATGGTAGAAAACAAAATCAATGGTTTTGTTTTCCAGTGAGAACTGAAGTTGATATCGGGAGGAAATTGTAGTGAGATTTCCATTTGCCATTTGAGCAGAAATGGGAACTTCAAGATTGGATCGATTAGGCTGTCCCTTACTGTCACTTAATCCCAAAAGTTCTAAACCATAGTCTCCTATAAATGAGAGAGATGATCCAGTGTCATAAAGTCCAGACAAGACAGTTGGCTCAGTAAAGGTTGATGAGCTATGAGGTAGCGAGAACGATAACGGCAAAATCCACAAACTGCAATCTTTTCTTTGATTTGCACTTGGGCAAACATCAATACTATTCGAAGTACATGGACTTCGACAAAATGACGAAACGATAGTCGATAACGATAGAGTTGGGGTGGTAGATACGGTAGACGATAGGTTGGACGGTAAGGTGCAACTAGACGGAACAATAGACGGTATTTGAAGAACTTGAGATGAAGTAGACGGTAGAGAGGTTACAGGCGATACGACAGACGAGGCAATTTGAGAAGATGCGGTAGGTTCTGAATCATTTGGGTCATCCATAGATGTGGGAACACAGGTGACCCTCAAAACTGGTTCCCGTTCTTGTTTCCCGAATTGCATTTCGGACAAGAGGCGACATTAACGTCCTTGAATCCGCAGCGAAAACAGAATTGACGAGTTCTAGGAACGGAACAACGGGAAAACACATGACCACTGGAGTCGCAGTTCCAACACATGGGTTGAGGACTAGAAGACACAAGGTTACTAGTACTAGCAGATTTGGTGGTAGAAACAATTTTTCTGGAAGATGGTACCTCGTGAAATTTCCGACTAGGTTCTTTACAGGTAACATTATAAAGTTCATGAACTTCAGGAATCAACGTAGATGACCTTTTCCCAGTGGAATTGCTTTGTATTCCGGATTTAGAGCGAGATTCTTTACTGTTACCACTGGAACGACCAGTACTTTCTACAGCTAATAACTCCTCTTTTCTAGCGTGATCCACAATGAATTTTATCAAATCATCATAAGTCGGAATATTATTTGACGAATGTTGGTCCTCGAACTTACTACGAGTAGACAAGTCTAAATGGTTCAACGCAATTTGAAGTTTCATAAAGTCAAACGGATCAGCTAGACCTAGCGTAGTGATGGAATTCCAGTTGTGTTGATGAGTAGTCAGGAAACGCTTGAGTTCTGCCAAGGAAGGTTCTCGAATGGGTTTGAATTCGAGAATTCCACTGATGAAATGACTAGCCAACCTACGTTTGTTATCATAACGAGATTTGAGCGCAGCTAAAGCCAAGGGATAGCTAACGTCATCAAAAGTGAAACTAGATATCACTGCTAACGCTTCACCCTTCAGACTAGATCGTAGGTACTGAAACTTCTTAGTTGGAGTCAACTTTTTATCGGAATTGACCAAACTTTCAAAAAGCGCAATAAATCCCAGCCAATCTTCGATTTTACCACTGAAGGAGGGTAAGGAAATACGAGGAAGTTGGTTAGAGGAATCGAGGTTGATAACAGGGGGTTGAGGATTCTCCGTTATAGTCTTACGATGTTCATTATAACATCTAAAATAGGTATCTTGAATAGTATCTATGATATCCTTAAACGAAGAAGTTACTTATCTAGTTCAATTATAATCTTTGGATCGGTAATACCAACATTGAACTGCCTAATCTTAACGTTCAATGAAAATAACTGATCTTCTATTTTCAAAACACGATCATATTTAGTTTTAAACTGCTCAACATTCTCGACAGAAATTTTCTTAAATCTATTATATAAATCATTCAAGGAAGAGAATAATTCTTCTCTTTCTGCCACTAATGAACGTTGATATTTCAATATAGCCGTTTGATCAGTCATTTTAGACAAATTTGATCAAAACAAAAAAATATTTTTTTTTTTCAAAAAAAATTTTCAAAAATTTTTTTTTTTTTTTTTTTTTTTTTCAGAGAATATATTTAAAACAGGAAATTGTAAATGTTCTTAAATTTAGCAGAACGTTGGGCGCCATTAATTATATCTGTGATACATAACTAAAAATTTTTGTGGGGTTGAACCCACAGAAAGGAGAGCTCAATCGGAAAATAAAGCAGGTGTTTGCGTTTAAAATAAGGCGCCCGAACTTCATGTTTTTCCGTTGGGAGCGCTGACATCTCTACCAGCCTTCCCTTAAAATCAGTCTGTTCTTGTCTCCTGCCATCAGCGCAACCACCTCTTTAAAATCGTTTTTCTTAAAAGTATTTTTCACCTATCTTTGGTTTAATGCTCTTCAGTGCATTATTCACACTCAATTTCAAACATACTCGTAGTAGTGTTATTCCCTCAAAAATACAATTAAAGCCTACCCTCTGCTGCCTCCTTGGTCCGATTCCTGCCTCCGAAGTTTCGTCGCCTTCATCTTCAGTACCACCAAACCTAGGGGCCCCTAAGGTAAAGCTGCGCAGCACCAAAGGTATGTCTCAGGAATTTTAAAATTCGAAATTCCCGTCTTCACTATTAGAATTGACATTTCCCACTTTTTCCTTTTTTTCATCTCTGAACCGTCCTATTGTTCTGTCCGCTAATAAAATTGCTACATTTTCTATGGTCCTTCGTTGCCAAATTCGTAAATTTTGGTGAAATTTACTTTAATTCAAGGTGGTTTTATTTCACGTGAAAACGTGGCTCCATTCCTTTATTCTTGTAGGTACTTTATCTGTTTCAAGTATTCACAAGAGCTCTCTTCTTTCCAACTCCATTGTACTGAAATAATTCTTGACCCCTTGACCATAAACATCTGGCCACAGGTGTCAACTCAACAGGTCCCGTACCTGAAACTCTCTTATCTCCCCGTACAATCTGCTTCAAAAGGGTCCCAAGTCACCTGAATAACATTCAACTACTCTCAGTTTACCGTTCTGCATCGAGTTCGTGCGATAACGCAGTTATCCGTACTGAATTTTATCGGTCCTTGTTAGTAAACTTTCCGGCTACCGTGATCAATTACCTATAGTTGGTTTTTTAAGTAATTTTAGTGATCTTTAAATAAGAATATTATTAAAATATTTTAGTAATTTCAATTCAAATAAGTAATAGAAATGACTGGGGCCGATTCCGAAAAACTCTCCTCAACCGCTAGTGGTCGTGACAAATTCATTCAGCGTATGAAGAAAGCCTACGACATGGCAAAGACAATTAATAACGCGCTCAAATCGGACGAAACACCCACGTTTATTGAGAATGCAGAGTTATTTCTTGCCAGAATGGGTTCCATAGACTCAGTGTTTTCTTCGTTTGAACGATTGAACGCCGATATCGACGCCTTGAATGAACGTGTGGATCCTTCCAACAGGGTTGAAACCTTACAAATTGCTGCTAGTTTTGATGAAGCATATTACTTTTCCAAGTGTGTTGAACGCAAGCTGTACAAATTGCCGGAGTATCAACCGATCGACACTCGTAAGTCATTACCATCTACTACTTCTTGTGAACAACCGTTACTTGTTAAGTTGCCCAAGATTTCTCTAAAATCTTTCAATGGTGACATTTCTTTGTGGCCTACGTTCTACAACATGTTTGTGTCACTCATTCATACCAATAACAGCCTATCCAACAGCGATAAACTTCATTATTTAGTCGATTCACTATCAGGTGAACCACTCTCTCTTATTGAAACTCAAACGCTCACGCCTGATCATTATCCTGTTGTTTGGAATATGCTATTGAAACGCTATAATTCTAAGCGCATTCTAGCCGCTCATTATTTGGATACCATGCTGAACTTTCGTACAATTTCTGATGCACAATATAATAATGTATCAAATCATTTGGGCACATTTAATACTAATTTCAACGCTCTGTTAGCACTTAAAATACCTAAACTTGAAGATTTCATTTTACTTCACATTGCGGCGAGAGGACTTGATCCGTCTACTCGGAAGTCCTTTGAATTGAAATATTCTGATAAGGAAATACCCTCTTTTAGTGACCTCATCGGATATGTCGAGCAACTGTGCAAGATCCAGGAGTTGACCAAAGGGATCTCCGGATCAGGGAAGTCCACCATGAAATCTAATTATTCTTCAAGTAAAGCTTCCAGTTCATCAAGTAAGCCCCAATCATCTTTACTGAATTCTGTTGTGTCTTCTAAATGTGTGGTATGCGCTAAGGAATGCCCTAAAATTCGTGAGTGTCCCAAATTCAAGGGACTCACTCCTGTTGATCGCTATGAATTGATGAAACGTTTAAATCGTTGTCGAAATTGCTTAGGTAATCACTTTACTTCCGTTTGCAAATCTTCTAGTAGGTGCTCTAAATGCACTTTGAAGCATCATTCAGATTTACATTTTGGTAATGAGTCTAAAGCACTTCAAGCCAATTCTGCAACCTCTAGTACGCATGTCGTCAGTAACAGCGTTATTTCATGTAATAATAGTTCTTCGGATGCACTGACTTGTTATGTGCCTCAAATTGCTGATTCTACTATCATGCTGGGTACGGCTAGTGGTTTCTATGCTTGATGCTCATGGCCAGCCAAAACCTGTTCGCATCCTTATTGATCTCGGATCTCAGGTTTGTCTAATGACGAAAAAATGTTCTGAAACTCTGGGGCTCAAGGTTCAAAAATCCTCTCGGAACATGACTGCTGTAGGTGGTTCTCCTATACGCCACAGTAATGGTCTGGTATCCTGTGTAATAACTCCTAGCAATAGCAGTATTCCTAAGCTAGAAACACAAGCATTTGTTATTAATAAAATCACTGGTGATCAACCTCAAACACCACTCGATCATACTATACGTAAGCGTTTCCATAATCTTCTTCTGGCTGACCCCAACTTTGATCAGCCTGGGGAAATTGATTTTCTCATGGGTGCAGAGCTTTATCCACTCATTTTAAATTATACCCATAATCTCATTGTCGGCGAACCATCTGCAATTTCGACCATATTCGGATGGGTTCTCGTTGGCAAGGCGCCTGTGACGTCATCTGCATCTTTATCGCTTCTCGCTTCATCGTCTTTTTCTGTAAATCATTGCTGTGTTGCCCTCGACTCTTCACTTAAAAAATTTTGGGAGATAGAAGAAACTTCTATTCATCACCCTTCTAATCCTGAGGACGATGCTTGTGAAGCTCTCTTTCAGGAATCTCATTATCGTCAATCTTCTGGACGCTTCGTTGTACGTTTACCATTTAAAAACTCATTTTCAACACTTCCAAATAACAGAGAAGTCGCACTTAGGCGTTTTTTATCTTTGGAATCTCGCTTGTCGCGTCAGCCGACTGCCCGAAATGAGTATATAAATTTTATGGAGGAGTACAAGGCCCTTGGACATATGTCTATTGCTCATGATACATTTTCTTACATAATACCTCATCATATTGTATGTAAACATGACAGCGTTACCACTAAGTTAAGGGTTGTATTCGACGCTTCTGCCTCCTGCGGACCAGACAACGTTTCTCTCAACTCATCGCTCCTCAACGGTCCAAAGCTACAGAAGGACATCTGGCAGATCATTTGTTCATTCCGCCTTTTTCCTATCGTCTTGTGCGCCGATCTGCGTATGATGTATCGACAAATTTTAGTTGATCCTCGTGATCGAGTTTTCCAACGAATATTTTACCGTTCTTCTTGTACATCAGATGTTGAAGAATATGTTCTGAATACAGTTACTTATGGAGTGGGCCCTTCCGCCTTTCTAGCTCAACGCTGTCTCATTCAACTTGTCCATGATGATGGAGCAGCATTTCCTCTTGCTTCCAAAGCTATTTTGGAGCAAACCTTCGTTGATGACATCACTACTGGAGCTTACGATCTCGATTCAGCTCTTCGTCTGCAAAAAGAGTTGAACTCATTGTTGGCTTTAGGGGGTTTTACTCTACACAAGTGGTCTAGTAATCACCCTGCTCTCCTAGAATCTGTTCCTATCGATCATGTTACTCTACCACTTAATTTCTCTAATGATGATGATCGAACTTTGAAGATACTTGGCATCAAATATGATCCAAGATATGACACGTTCTCTTACCATATAGCTCCCAATCATATTAGAATAACTAAGAGAGGTGTACTTTCCGAGATAGCAAAAATTTACGATCCACTAGGGTGGTTAACCCCAGTGATTTTTTTCGCTAAATATATTATGCAGCTTATATGGATGAAAGGATTACAGTGGGATGACTTACTTCCTCCCGATCTCACCTGCGAGTGGAATAACTTCACCTGTGGTCTTCCTGCGCTCAGTGCTATCCGCATTCCTCGCTATATTCCTGCTGAAACCTCTGAAAGAGTCTACATCCTCGGTTATTGTGATGCGAGTGAGAAAGGCTATGCTTGCGTGGTCTACGCTGTTATTAAAAATAAGGAAGATCATAGCCTTCACCTCATTCAGGCTAAGAGTAAGATCGCCCCCCTAAAGACCTTAAGTTTGCCACGGTTAGAACTTTCAGGAGCTTTATTATTATCTAAATTGATTGGTGATCTGAAACCTTATATAGAATCACTTCGTGCAGAATCCATAAATTTATTTACTGATTCTACCATAACTTTATCGTGGATCAGAACGCCTCCCTATAAATTAAAAACGTATGTTGCAAATAGGGTGGTTGAAATCTTGAATACCACCACTCCTAGTCAATGGCATCACGTGAAATCCGAATTTAATCCCGCAGATCCTGCTTCCCGCGGTCTGTTGGGTCCTGACCTTGTTCAATGTAATTTATGGTGGAACGGACCTCCTGATTTCCTCGTCAAGGAGCACATCCATTTTTTGTCGTCTCCTGAGATTCATGAATCAGTGGAATACCTTCATGAATTCAAGCCTCACACTTCTCACCTCACATCCTTGTTAACTGTGCCATATCTTATTTCTATTTTAGAGAAGTACTCTAATTACAATAAAGCTATGCGAGTATTTTCTTATGTTTTGCGCTTTATTCACAACCGCTTATGTAAACGAGCACATCGTCATGTTGGCAGTTTAGTTCCTTCGGAGTTGAAACAAGGGTTTCTACTCATGATCCGAGTTACCCAGTATCATCACTTTTCTACTGACATAAAACTTTTGAAAAAGGGCGAACCTGTTTCAACCAAGTTACGTGCTCTCACTCCTTTTTTGGATGAAAATGGATTGATTCGAGTCAGAGGCAGGATTGAAAATTCCAATGCTTCGTATAATTCTAAGCATCCTTATCTAATCCCTCATGGATCTCATTTAGCCAAACTCATCTGTGATCATTTCCATAGACTCACTCTTCATGGTGGACATCGTTTGATATCGTCTCTTCTTCAACGCCGCTTCTGGATCTCCGCGCTGCGCCGCCTCATACGCTGCAGGATATTCCGATGTTCGACGTGCTACCTTCCCAAGGCACCTGGGGTGACTCCATTGATGGGAGATTTACCTGCTTCTCGCTTCTCAGCCGTTCGAGCTTTTCGCAGCGTAGCATTGGATTATGCTGGATTCTTCATCATCCGAGAGAGTTTACGCCGCAATGCACCCCGCTCCAAAGGGTACATGGTAGTCATAGTTTGCCTCTCTACCAAGGCTGTGCATTTGGATTTCGCTCCTGACCTATCAACTCCTGCCTTTTTGCGCGCTCTTGACCGCTTCGTGGCTAGGCGAGGACTTTGCAATGAGATTTTCAGTGACAACGGTACAAATCTAGTTGGAGCCTCGCGTCACTTGAAGGAAGTTTTCGAACTTCTCGCCTCTTCTCAAGACGTAGTGAACGATCATCTTGCTTCTCAGGCCATCGTTTGGAATTTTTCGCCTCCGGCGGGTCCCCACTTCAATGGGATTTCTGAGGCAGCGGTCAAAACGGCAAAACATCACATTTCTAAAGTTGTAGGTAAACAGATCATGACCTTCGAAGAAATGACCACAGTTTTATGTCGCATCGAGGCCATTCTCAATAGCAGACCCCTTGGTACCTTCTCAGCTGACGCCCACGAAGATTCAGATTTTTTGACTCCGGGGCATTTTCTTGTAGGAGCTCCGCTTCTGGCACCACCAGAGGAAAATATTCATGATGTGGCTGTCAGTCGTTTGAATCGTCACCAGCTGATTCGCCACTCCGTCCAAAATTTCTGGAGACGTTGGAAACTCGAATATTTACCCACTTTGATTCCCCGCGCAAAATGGACTGAACTTCAAGAAAACCTCTCTGTTGGCGACGTAGTGTACCTTCGCAACGTTCAAACTCCGCCGCTGCAATGGCCTATCGGTCGTATTCTCGCCATATATCCGGGAAAGGATGGAATTGTGAGAGTGGCCAAGATACGTACCACTATGGGCGAATATGTGCGTCCGGTTCACAATCTCATACCCCTGCCGCCGGCCTATTGAAGTCATTTCTATTACATTAACTTCATTTATTTTATTTTATTTATTTTTTCTTTCTCAAGTATTGAAAGGTTAATAATATATTAATTTTTTGTTTATATCGCATTTTTTGAAGATTCTTAGTCAGTTTCTTGATGAGTGTTGAAAGATTATCAACATGTTTAATTATAGTATTGAATTACATTCTTATTGGAAGATCACCTTTTATCTTTACATTTAGTTGTTAAATTTCCTTTGAAATTTCACGGGGGCCGGTTTGTTTGCGTTTAAAATAAGGCGCCCGAACTTCATGTTTTTCCGTTGGGAGCGCTGACATCTCTACCAGCCTTCCCTTAAAATCAGTCTGTTCTTGTCTCCTGCCATCAGCGCAACCACCTCTTTAAAATCGTTTTTCTTAAAAGTATTTTTCACCTATCTTTGGTTTAATGCTCTTCAGTGCATTATTCACACTCAATTTCAAACATACTCGTAGTAGTGTTATTCCCTCAAAAATACAATTAAAGCCTACCCTCTGCTGCCTCCTTGGTCCGATTCCTGCCTCCGAAGTTTCGTCGCCTTCATCTTCAGTACCACCAAACCTAGGGGCCCCTAAGGTAAAGCTGCGCAGCACCAAAGGTATGTCTCAGGAATTTTAAAATTCGAAATTCCCGTCTTCACTATTAGAATTGACATTTCCCACTTTTTCCTTTTTTTCATCTCTGAACCGTCCTATTGTTCTGTCCGCTAATAAAATTGCTACAGAGCCTGAAAATCGTTTCAATTCGTCTCATTGCTGGTATATCTATAACAATCTATCGAATTTTTACCAAATTTATCAATTTAGAGGCGTCATAATGTCGGTTCATTATTACGTATTTGGTACCACAGCTAGAGCATGTCTCCAATACTAATGAATATAGGAGCCTGAAAATCGTTTCAATTCGTCTCATTGCTGGTATATCTATAACAATCTATCGAATTTTTACCAAATTTATCAATTTAGAGGCGTCATAATGTCGGTTCATTATCACGTATCTGGTACCACAGCTAGAGCATGTCTCCAATACTAATGAATATAGGAGCCTGAAAATCGTTTCAATTCGTCTCATTGCTGGTATATCTATAACAATCTATCGAATTTTTACCAAATTTATGAATTTAGAGGCGTCATAATGTCGGTTCATTATTACGTATTTGGTACCACAGCTAGAGCATGTCTCCAATACTAATGAATATAGGAGCCTGAAAATCGTTTCAATTCGTCTCATTGCTGGTATATCTATAACAATCTATCGAATTTTTACCAAACTCATCAATTTAGAGGCGTCATAATGTCGGTTCATTATTACGTATTTGGTACCACAGCTAGAGCATGTCTCCAATACTAATGAATATAGGAGCCTGAAAATCGTTTCAATTCGTCTCATTGCTGGTATATCTATAACAATCTATCGAATTTTTACCAAATTTATGAATTTAGAGGCGTCATAATGTCGGTTCATTATTACGTATTTGGTACCACAGCTAGAGCATGTCTCCAATACTAATGAATGAAGGAGCCTGAAAATCGTTTCAATTCGTCTCATTGCTGGTATATCTATAACAATCTATCGAATTTTACCAAATTTATGAATTTAGAGGCGTAATGATGCTGGTTCATTAGTACCTATTAGGTACCACAGCTAGAGCATGTCTCCAATACTAATGAATGTAGGAGCCTGAAAATCGTTTCAATTCGTCTCATTGCTGGTATATCTATAACAATCTATCGAATTTTTACCAAATTTATCAATTTAGAGGCGTCATAATGTCGGTTCATTATTACGTATTTGGTACCACAGCTAGAGCATGTCTCCAATACTAATGAATATAGGAGCCTGAAAATCGTTTCAATTCGTCTCATTGCTGGTATATCTATAACAATCTATCGAATTTTTACCAAATTTATCAATTTAGAGGCGTCATAATGTCGGTTCATTATTACGTATTTGGTACCACAGCTAGAGCATGTCTCCAATACTAATGAATATAGGAGCCTGAAAATCGTTTCAATTCGTCTCATTGCTGGTATATCTATAACAATCTATCGAATTTTTACCAAATTTATCAATTTAGAGGCGTCATAATGTCGGTTCATTATTACGTATTTGGTACCACAGCTAGAGCATGTCTCCAATACTAATGAATATAGGAGCCTGAAAATCGTTTCAATTCGTCTCATTGCTGGTATATCTATAACAATCTATCGAATTTTTACCAAATTTATGAATTTAGAGGCGTCATAATGTCGGTTCATTATCACGTATTTGGTACCACAGCTAGAGCATGTCTCCAATACTAATGAATATAGGAGCCTTGAAAATCGTTTCAATTCGTCTCATTGCTGGTATATCTATAACAATCTATCGAATTTTTACCAAATTTATGAATTTAGAGGCGTCATAATGTCGGTTCATTAGTACCTATTAGGTACCACAGCTAGAGCATGTCTCCAATACTAATGAATATAGGAGCCTGAAAATCGTTTCAATTCGTCTCATTGCTGGTATATCTATAACAATCTATCGAATTTTTACCAAATTTATCAATGTAGAGGCGTCATAATGTCGGTTCATTATTACGTATTTGGTACCACAGCTAGAGCATGTCTCCAATACTAATGAATATAGGAGCCTGAAAATCGTTTCAATTCGTATCATTGCTGGTATATCTATAACAATCTATCGAATTTTTACAAAATTTATCAATCTAGAGGCGTCATAATGTCGGTTCATTATTACGTATTTGGTACCACAGCTAGAGCATGTCTCCAATACTAATGAATATAGGAGCCTGAAAATCGTACAATTCGTCTCATTGCTGGTATATCTATAACAATCTATCGAATTTTTACCAAATTTATGAATTTAGAGGCGTCATAATGTCGGTTCATTATTACGTATTTGGTACCACAGCTAGAGCATGTCTCCAATACTAATGAATATAGGAGCCTGAAAATCGTTTCAATTCGTCTCATTGCTGGTATATCTATAACAATCTATCGAATTTTTACCAAATTTATCAATTTAGAGGCGTCATAATGTCGGTTCATTATTACGTATTTGGTACCACAGCCAGAGCATGTCTCCAATACTAATGAATATAGGAGCCTGAAAATCGTTTCAATTCGTCTCATTGCTGGTATATCTATAACAATCTATCGAATTATTACCAAATTTATCAATTTAGAGGCGTCATAATGTCGGTTCATTATTACGTATTTGGTACCACAGCTAGAGCATGTCTCCAATACTAATGAATATAGGAGCCTGAAAATCGTTTCAATTCGTCTCATTGCTGGTATATCTATAACAATCTATCGAATTTTTACCAAATTTATGAATTTAGAGGCGTAATGATGCTGGTTCATTAGTACCTGTTAGGTACCACAGCTAGAGCATGTCTCTAATACTAATGAATGTAGGAGCCTGAAAATCGTTTCAATTCGTCTCATTGCTGGTATATCTATAACAATCTATCGAGTTTTTACCAAATTTATGAATTTATAGGCGTAATGATGCTGGTTCATTAGTACCTATTAGGTACCACAGCTAGAGCATGTCTCCAATACTAATGAATATAGGAGCCTGAAAATCGTTTCAATTCGTCTCATTGCTGGTATATCTATAACAATCTATCGAATTTTTACCAAATTTATCAATTTAGAGGCGTCATAATGTCGGTTCATTATTACGTATTTGGTACCACAGCTAGAGCATGTCTCCAATACTAATGAATATAGGAGCCTGAAAGTCGTTTCAATTCGTCTCATTGCTGGTATATCTATAACAATCTATCGAATTTTTACCAAATTTATCAATTTAGAGGCGTCATAATGTCGGTTCATTATTACGTATATGGTACCACAGCTAGAGCATGTCTCCAATACTAATGAATATAGGAGCCTGAAAATCGTTTCAATTCGTCTCATTGCTGGTATATCTATAACAATCTATCGAATTTTTACCAAATTTATGAATTTAGAGGCGTCATAATGTCGGTTCATTATTACGTATTTGGTACCACAGCTAGAGCATGTCTCCAATACTAATGAATATAGGAGCCTGAAAATCGTTTCAATTCGTCTCATTGCTGGTATATCTATAACAATCTATCGAAATTTACCAAATTTATGAATTTAGAGGCGTAATGATGTCGGTTCATTAGTACCTATTGGTACCACAGCTAGAGCATGTCTCCAATACTAATGAATAGTAGGAGCCTGAAAATCGTTTCAATTCGTCTCATTGCTGGTATATCTATAACAATCTATCGAATTTTTACCAAATTTATGAATTTAGAGGCGTAATGATGCTGGTTCATTAGTACCTATTAGGTACCACAGCTAGAGCATGTCTCCAATACTAATGAATGTAGGAGCCTGAAAATCGTTTCAATTCGTCTCATTGCTGGTATATCTATAACAATCTATCGAATTTTTACCAAATTTATCAATTTAGAGGCGTCATAATGTCGGTTCATTATTACGTATTTGGTACCACAGCTAGAGCATGTCTCCAATACTAATGAATATAGGAGCCTGAAAATCGTTTCAATTCGTCTCATTGCTGGTATATCTATAACAATCTATCGAATTTTTACCAAATTTATCAATTTAGAGGCGTAATGATGCTGGTTCATTAGTACCTATTAGGTACCACAGCTAGAGCATGTCTCCAATACTAATGAATATAGGAGCCTGAAAATCGTTTCAATTCGTCTCATTGCTGGTATATCTATAACAATCTATCGAATTTTTACCAAATTTATCAATTTAGAGGCGTCATAATGTCGGTTCATTATTACGTATTTGGTACCACAGCTAGAGCATGTCTCCAATACTAATGAATATAGGAGCCTGAAAATCGTTTCAATTCGTCTCATTGCTGGTATATCTATAACAATCTATCGAATTTTTACCAAATTTATGAATTTAGAGGCGTAATGATGCTGGTTCATTAGTACCTATTAGGTACCACAGCTAGAGCATGTCTCCAATACTAATGAATGTAGGAGCCTGAAAATCGTTTCAATTCGTCTCATTGCTGGTATATCTATAACAATCTATCGAATTTTTACCAAATTTATCAATTTAGAGGCGTCATAATGTCGGTTCATTATTACGTATTTGGTACCACAGCTAGAGCATGTCTCCAATACTAATGAATATAGGAGCCTGAAAATCGTTTCAATTCGTCTCATTGCTGGTATATCTATAACAATCTATCGAATTTTTACCAAATTTATCAATTTAGAGGCGTCATAATGTCGGTTCATTATTACGTATTTGGTACCACAGCTAGAGCATGTCTCCAATACTAATGAATATAGGAGCCTGAAAATCGTTTCAATTCGTCTCATTGCTGGTATATCTATAACAATCTATCGAATTTTTACCAAATTTATGAATTTAGAGGCGTCATAATGTCGGTTCATTAGTACCTATTAGGTACCACAGCTAGAGCATGTCTCCAATACTAATGAATATAGGAGCCTGAAAATCGTTTCAATTCGTCTCATTGCTGGTATATCTATAACAATCTATCGAATTTTTACCAAATTTATCAATTTAGAGGCGTCATAATGTCGGTTCATTATTACGTATTTGGTACCACAGCTAGAGCATGTCTCCAATACTAATGAATATAGGAGCCTGAAAATCGTTTCAATTCGTCTCATTGCTGGTATATCTATAACAATCTATCGAATTTTTACCAAATTTATCAATTTAGAGGCGTCATAATGTCGGTTCATTATTACGTATTTGGTACCACAGCTAGAGCATGTCTCCAATACTAATGAATATAGGAGCCTGAAAATCGTTTCAATTCGTCTCATTGCTGGTATATCTATAACAATCTATCGAATTTTTACCAAATTTATCAATTTAGAGGCGTCATAATGTCGGTTCATTATTACGTATTGGTACCACAGCTAGAGCATGTCTCCAATACTAATGAATATAGGAGCCTGAAAATCGTTTCAATTCGTCTCATTGCTGGTATATCTATAACAATCTATCGAATTTTTACCAAATTTATGAATTTAGAGGCGTCATAATGTCGGTTCATTATTACGTATTTGGTACCACAGCTAGAGCATGTCTCCAATACTAATGAATATAGGAGCCTGAAAATCGTTTCAATTCGTCTCATTGCTGGTATATCTATAACAATCTATCGAATTTTACCAAATTTATCAATTTAGAGGCGTCATAATGTCGGTTCATTATTACGTATTTGGTACCACAGCTAGAGCATGTCTCCAATACTAATGAATATAGGAGCCTGAAAATCGTTTCAATTCGTCTCATTGCTGGTATATCTATAACAATCTATCGAATTTTTACCAAATTTATGAATTTAGAGGCGTAATGATGCTGGTTCATTAGTACCTATTAGGTACCACAGCTAGAGCATGTCTCCAATACTAATGAATATAGGAGCCTGAAAATCGTTTCAATTCGTCTCATTGCTGGTATATCTATAACAATCTATCGAATTTTTACCAAATTTATCAATTTAGAGGCGTCATAATGTCGGTTCATTATTACGTATTTGGTACCACAGCTAGAGCATGTCTCCAATACTAATGAATATAGGAGCCTGAAAATCGTTTCAATTCGTCTCATTGCTGGTATATCTATAACAATCTATCGAATTTTTACCAAATTTATGAATTTAGAGGCGTAATGATGCTGGTTCATTAGTACCTATTAGGTACCACAGCTAGAGCATGTCTCCAATACTAATGAATATAGGAGCCTGAAAATCGTTTCAATTCGTCTCATTGCTGGTATATCTATAACAATCTATCGAATTTTTACCAAATTTATCAATTTAGAGGCGTCATAATGTCGGTTCATTATTACGTATTTGGTACCACAGCTAGAGCATGTCTCCAATACTAATGAATATAGGAGCCTGAAAATCGTTTCAATTCGTCTCATTGCTGGTATATCTATAACAATCTATCGAATTTTTACCAAATTTATCAATTTAGAGGCGTCATAATGTCGGTTCATTATTACGTATTTGGTACCACAGCTAGAGCATGTCTCCAATACTAATGAATATAGGAGCCTGAAAATCGTTTCAATTCGTCTCATTGCTGGTATATCTATAACAATCTATCGAATTTTTACCAAATTTATCAATTTAGAGGCGTCATAATGTCGGTTCATTATTACGTATTTGGTACCACAGCTAGAGCATGTCTCCAATACTAATGAATATAGGAGCCTGAAAATCGTTTCAATTCGTCTCATTGCTGGTATATCTATAACAATCTATCGAATTTTTACCAAATTTATCAATTTAGAGGCGTCATAATGTCGGTTCATTATTACGTATTTGGTACCACAGCTAGAGCATGTCTCCAATACTAATGAATATAGGAGCCTGAAAATCGTTTCAATTCGTCTCATTGCTGGTATATCTATAACAATCTATCGAATTTTTACCAAATTTATGAATTTAGAGGCGTAATGATGCTGGTTCATTAGTACCTATTAGGTACCACAGCTAGAGCATGTCTCCAATACTAATGAATATAGGAGCCTGAAAATCGTTTCAATTCGTCTCATTGCTGGTATATCTATAACAATCTATCGAATTTTTACCAAATTTATCAATTTAGAGGCGTAATGATGTCGGTTCATTAGTACCGTATTAGGTACCACAGCTAGAGCATGTCTCCAATACTAATGAATATAGGAGCCTGAAAATCGTTTCAATTCGTCTCATTGCTGGTATATCTATAACAATCTATCGAATTTTTACCAAATTTATCAATTTAGAGGCGTCATAATGTCGGTTCATTATTACGTATTTGGTACCACAGCTAGAGCATGTCTCCAATACTAATGAATATAGGAGCCTGAAAATCGTTTCAATTCGTCTCATTGCTGGTATATCTATAACAATCTATCGAATTTTTACCAAATTTATCAATTTAGAGGCGTAATGATGCTGGTTCATTAGTACCTATTAGGTACCACAGCTAGAGCATGTCTCCAATACTAATGAATATAGGAGCCTGAAAATCGTTTCAATTCGTCTCATTGCTGGTATATCTATAACAATCTATCGAATTTTTACCAAATTTATCAATTTAGAGGCGTCATAATGTCGGTTCATTATTACGTATTTGGTACCACAGCTAGAGCATGTCTCCAATACTAATGAATATAGGAGCCTGAAAATCGTTTCAATTCGTCTCATTGCTGGTATATCTATAACAATCTATCGAATTTTTACCAAATTTATGAATTTAGAGGCGTAATGATGCTGGTTCATTAGTACCTATTAGGTACCACAGCTAGAGCATGTCTCCAATACTAATGAATGTAGGAGCCTGAAAATCGTTTCAATTCGTCTCATTGCTGGTATATCTATAACAATCTATCGAATTTTTACCAAATTTATCAATTTAGAGGCGTCATAATGTCGGTTCATTATTACGTATTTGGTACCACAGCTAGAGCATGTCTCCAATACTAATGAATATAGGAGCCTGAAAATCGTTTCAATTCGTCTCATTGCTGGTATATCTATAACAATCTATCGAATTTTTACCAAATTTTTTCAATTTAGAGGCGTCATAATGTCGGTTCATTATTACGTATTTGGTACCACAGCTAGAGCATGTCTCCAATACTAATGAATATAGGAGCCTGAAAATCGTTTCAATTCGTCTCATTGCTGGTATATCTATAACAATCTATCGAATTTTTACCAAATTTATGAATTTAGAGGCGTCATAATGTCGGTTCATTATTACGTATTTGGTACCACAGCTAGAGCATGTCTCCAATACTAATGAATATAGGAGCCTGAAAATCGTTTCAATTCGTCTCATTGCTGGTATATCTATAACAATCTATCGAATTTTTACCAAATTTATGAATTTAGAGGCGTAATGATGCTGGTTCATTAGTACCTATTAGGTACCACAGCTAGAGCATGTCTCCAATACTAATGAATAGTAGGAGCCTGAAAATCGTTTCAATTCGTCTCATTGCTGGTATATCTATAACAATCTATCGAATTTTTACCAAATTTATCAATTTAGAGGCGTCATAATGTCGGTTCATTATTACGTATTTGGTACCACAGCTAGAGCATGTCTCCAATACTAATGAATATAGGAGCCTGAAAATCGTTTCAATTCGTCTCATTGCTGGTATATCTATAACAATCTATCGAATTTTTACCAAATTTATCAATTTAGAGGCGTCATAATGTCGGTTCATTATTACGTATTTGGTACCACAGCTAGAGCATGTCTCCAATACTAATGAATATAGGAGCCTGAAAATCGTTTCAATTCGTCTCATTGCTGGTATATCTATAACAATCTATCGAATTTTACCAAATTTATCAATTTAGAGGCGTCATAATGTCGGTTCATTATTACGTATTTGGTACCACAGCTAGAGCATGTCTCCAATACTAATGAATATAGGAGCCTGAAAATCGTTTCAATTCGTCTCATTGCTGGTATATCTATAACAATCTATCGAATTTTTACCAAATTTATGAATTTAGAGGCGTAATGATGCTGGTTCATTAGTACCTATTTGGTACCACAGCTAGAGCATGTCTCCAATACTAATGAATATAGGAGCCTGAAAATCGTTTCAATTCGTCTCATTGCTGGTATATCTATAACAATCTATCGAATTTTTACCAATTTATCAATTTAGAGGCGTCATAATGTCGGTTCATTATTACGTATTTGGTACCACAGCTAGAGCATGTCTCCAATACTAATGAATATAGGAGCCTGAAAATCGTTTCAATTCGTCTCATTGCTGGTATATCTATAACAATCTATCGAATTTTTACCAAATTTATGAATTTAGAGGCATAATGATGCTGGTTCATTAGTACCTTTAGGTACCACAGCTAGAGCATGTCTCCAATACTAATGATGTAGGAGCCCTGAAAATCGTTTCAATTCGTCTCATTGCTGGTATATCTATACAATCTAATCGAATTTTTACCAAATTTATGAATTTAGAACGTAATGATGCTGGTTCATTATACCTATTAG
>WIXP02000135.1:0-20559 GCA_009739505.2 Apolygus lucorum
TGTGCGCAGGTAGGTAGTGGGGACACAAAGGAAAACCTAGGAGAAGCTCTAGGAGCTAACAACTCCAACACCCCCCTACAATTCTAGAAGGTACATAATTCCCAAAATTATAGAATTGGAATAACACCTCATCTCAAAAAGAAAATAACAAAAAGTTCAAGTATACCAAAGTAAAACACATGCAGAAAAACATTTTCAAAAAACAAAACAGACTTTAAAATTTGTCAATAATCATTTAAAACAGAAACTTAACAATCACAACAAATTCATCTTCACTCTATGTTGAGAAAATTTTGTATAAGGCAAAGCCTTAGTAAAACTATCAGCTAGTTGCTGGTCAGTAGGAATATAATTCATTTAACAGAACCGTCTGCCAACATGACTACGATAAAATGAAACTGACATCCACATGTTTCGTTCTTTTACTTTCTAATGTAGAAGCAATTTTGATACAGGACTGATTGTCCTCAAACACTTGTATAATATGATCATTTTTATTAGTCAAGTCACAAAGAAATTTGTTTTAAAAAACAGGCTTTCACAAATGCAATCAGAGAGAGAATAATATTCTGCTTCTGCTGAAGACAGAGCCACATTTTGATGTTTCTTACTTCTCCAAGCAATAGTGTTATTATTGATAAAAATTATATAGCCTCCATACTTCTACGATCTTTAGTATCATTAGCCCAATCAGCGTCAGCATAGGCTACTATTTTTAAATTTTGATCAGACTTCTTAAATGTTAGTTTCAGATCTGATGTAGCTTTAAGATAACGAAGTACTTGCTTCAAATGAATCCAATGTGCAAAACTATGTTCATTTTGAAATTGGCTAAATAGGCCACTGGAAAACAAATGTCTGGTCTAGACCCTATCATTAAATACATTAAACTTCCTATGAGCTCTTTATAAGGAAAATTTGAAACATTTTTCCCTTTATCAAAATTATCTTGTAAATTCAATTTCGAAATCATAGGTATCATAGCTGGTTTTGCATCAGACATATTAAAGCGTTTGATAATTTTCTCAATTAAAGTTTTCTGAGAAACATGGATTCCACCTTCATCAATTTCAACATCAAGACCAAGAAAAGTAAATTTGTTTCCATTAGTCAAATCTTTCATTTTAAAATTTGTCTCAAAGCTGTTTTTAATTTCATTTAAGATTTCAATGTTTTTTCGAAAATAGAATAACATCGTCAATCCAGATTAACAAAAACAATTTTCATTAAAATATAAGCATGGATCTGCAAGACTTCTATTCAATTTCAAACTTAATAATTTTTCATTTAAAACAATATTCCAACACTTTGGACTGCTACGAAGTCCATAAAGGCTCTTTTTCAATTTACATACCAAAGTCCTGGAATCACTCTCATCCACTGGAAGTCCTTTGGGGATTTTCATGTAACAGGTTGTTTCAATAACCCATTCAGAAAGGCTGCCTCGAAGTCAATTTGGTGAATTTGCAGGTCCCACTCGACTGCAATAGCGAACAGTAGTCTTAGTGTATTCATGCGAGCAACAGGTGCAAAGATATCATCATCTAGAGTTGGTTGCTGCTGGAATCCTCTTGCGACTAGACGCGCTTTCTTGGTTTTCTCCTTCATCAGTTTCCTTCAGACGAAACACCCATTTCGAATCAATGGCACTCTCACCCTTTGGCAAGTTGTGAGTTCCCAAGTGTCATTATTTGCAAGATTCGATAGCTCTGTTTGGATAGCTTCCTGCCATCCCTTATCCTTACAGGCTTCTTCATAGGTCATGGGTACTTCGGAAGGTAGAGAGCCAGTAGACAACGCCCACATGACATTTAGCTGGTTGTCCGAATCAGCACCCAAGACATAGTCCTTCAGCTTTTCAGGTAAACGTTTCTCTCGAACTGGTCTTCCTGTTGTAGGTATAGGCACTGAGCTCTCATCATCACTGTTACAATCTTCTGCACCAATTTGCACAGGTTCCATAATGTAAGGCACTGCTTCATTGAAGGTAACATTCCGAGAGGTAACTATTTTTCTACTTTCAGGGTTCCATAGTCGATATCCATTGCTAGTATATCCAACCATATACATGAGAATACTTCTGGCATCAAGATTGCTTTTTCTGTCCTCTTTGGGAATAAGGGCATAGGCTTGACACCCAAATACACGCATATTCTCAATGTCAACAGGTCGATTGTACCAAATTTTAGCTGGCAACTCATCACTTGGCAAAGCATTGGTTTTCAAACGATTTATAACATACACAGCAGTCCTTACAGCTTCACCCACAGTTCCTTCTCTAAGTTTGAATCTAGTAGTAAACAACGTCCCATATTCATAATGCTGCGGTTCATTCTTTCTGACAGACCATTATTTTCAGGATTTCGGGGAATGTTATATTGTATTGAGATTCCTTTAGATCGACAAAATTCTTGAAAAGCTTTAGAAGAGTATTCGCCACCGTTATCACATCGTAGGTTGACGATTTGAGACTGAAATCTAGCATTAACAGCTGCAACATACTCCACAAATCTATCGAGCACTTCCGATTTGTTCCTCAACAGATAAATGACTGTAAAATGCGAGTAGTGGTCGGTAAAGGTGACGTAGTATCTCATGTCATCATAGGTAGCTGGGGTTATAGGACCTTTCACATCCGAACTGACAGTTTCAAGTATTCTTCTGGGTTTCTTGAATTCAGGAAGGGAATGGAAGGGTTTTCTGGTTTGCTTTCCCTTTATACAGACATCACACAGATCAGAAGAAGGGTGAACAGACGAATGACCCATTCGACGGTGCATCACAATGTTTTTGTTTACATTCACGGAATATGCTGATGGATGACTCATCACACTAAAGTTGACAACAAACATACTTCCTTTTGACTCACCTTCAAATAAAGTACGCTTTTCATTAGCTACGGTGACTTTATTTTCATCAAAAGTTACGATGAGACCGCTTTGAACCATTTTGGGAACTGATAACAAGTTGCACGGGAGATCATCACACTGCAACACATTCAATAGTTTCAAAGTATTTCCGTGACACTGCACACGCAAAGTTCCTCGTCTCGAAGCTAAAATTTTCTGTCCCTTTTGGCTACATTCACGTAAATGTTAATGTTTTCAACGTCAAAAAGATGCTTCCCAGTTTGTTTTGTAACAAGATGACAACTCGCGCCTGAATCACAGATAAAGTAACCGTATGAGGAGGTTTCACTTTTCCGACCGCCTCCACACAAGTTCGATCAAATTCGATCGATTCCGGATAACAAACGAACGCGATTTCATCTTCTTCATCGTTTTTCTCTTTCGTGAAATTACATCTCGCTTTTGAAGGATGATTCCTGGGGCAGTTTACGCGTTTGTGTCCGATCTGACCGCAAAGATGACAAGGGAAGGGGAATGAAGTTCCAGAGTTAGCTGTCGAATTGTTCGCTCCAACACCTCCACTGCCAGCTGATGAACGACTGCAGTTCTGCCAATGTGGTCGCGAGAAATTTCCACGCCAACTGCGATTTCCCTTCGTCCCTCGCCCACGGTTTCGATTCCCTCGGAAAGACGAAAAAGCCACTTGTTGAGATCCGCCATGTTCCTTTCCGACTTGCGATTTTTGACGATTTTCCTCTAAGCAAAGACGATTTTTCACGTACTCAGAGTTACTTTCGTTTGATCCTCATTGAAAGCGATGTCAATTGCAGTAGTAACGACTTGAAATGAATCCGGCATAGAAGACAACAGTTGAGCAATGACATCGGCGTCCGACATTTTTCCGCCACTTGCCTTGTACTCATTTATCCGACTCTCATACATTTCCAAGTAATCGCGAAGAGATTCGTCTTTTTTATACTTCATGTCAGCTATCTGCCGTTTTAATCCAACCTGGGCCGAAAGTCCTTTTTTAATGTAGGTTGATTCTAGTGTCTCGAACATTTCCTTGGCTGTTGATTTTCCCATTATGGTGTCCAAGATTCTATCATCTGTTAACCGCACAAGTATCTCTCTAGCCTTCAAATCCATCTTCCGGTAATCTTCACATTTAACTTCCGGTTTCTTGGGACTCAACGCATCAAGAACGTCGTTTTGTTCTAGGTGGAGCTTCAAGCGAAACGCCCATTGGGGGAAATTCACTCCATTGAAAGGCCTGATACCGGGCACCATCACGTGTGTGGTTGACGCCATTACACCTGCGCCGATTCCAATTTTCCGCACGCGAAAAAACTATTTCTACTCGGCACTTCCACTTTCCGAAAAATGAAAAATAAATAAATGAAGCGATTCTGGGCCCATAACCTCTTAAATGAATGATGGATTTGATAGAAGAACACGAGAGATGATTTAGATTGAGAGCACTTTATTAAGACGAAAGGCGACACAAGACTGAGGGTTAATAGGTAGGGAGAGGAGAGGTGTGCGCAGGTAGGTAGTGGGACACAAAGGAAAACCTAGGAGAAGCTCTAGGAGCTAACAACTCCAACACTGTTCATTACATGCAGAGAAATTTCAAGGAATTGTCCATGAATATCCGAGAATGGAACTCAAATAACCAAGAGTTTATACAATCCATCCCGACGGAATTAACAAAACCACAACGTACCATTTCTGTCTTAGACCTTCAGTGGGATACATGGCAAGATACCTTGACATTGCAAATCAAACCTGAAGTGATTGAAAGCAAGATTTCCACCAAAAGACATTTACTTCGAATAATTGCGTCTGTTTTTTGATCCTTGTGGTCTAGTTGCCCCATTGACGCTACCGACACGTTTATTCCTACAAGATTTGTGGGAAGAAAAATTGAAATGGGATATCCCATTGTCTCTTGATCATCCGCAGCGTTGGAAATTATGAAAGACGTTTTTACACAAATTACCACTATTTTCAACCCATGGTCCAACGTTACTCCAGACATACCAACAAACTGTAAATACGAACTACATTGCTTCACTGATGCATCTAAAGAAGCTTATGTATCTGATCTGTTATATATTTGAGGATTTCTAATCAAGAGACTCACACTACAAGCTTTATTATTTCCCGTTCCTGATTAACCCCTCTGGAAAGAAAGGAAAGCCTTACAATACCTAAACTCGAACACCTTGCTGTAGTGATCGGAAGAAGACTCCTGCAATATGTACAGTCTGCATCCATTTTACCAATACATGCTCAAAACCTTTGGACTGACAATCAGGTGGTATTGAGCTGGCTCTGATCGAGACGCTTTCTTCCACACATTATTAGTAAGCGAGTCATGGAAATCCAGAGTGATGGTGATGTGCAGTTCCGATTTGTCAGATCAGAGAACAATCCAGCTAATGTTGCGACACGTCAACTGAAGGATGATACCTTGCCAAATTTATGGATTAATGGCCCATCCTTTTGCATAAACCACATGATGAGTGGCCTCAACACGACCTGATGTGGAAGGAAACAACTACTACTGAACATCCCTCACGTCATGATACTACTCAGGAATACAGTGCAACTATTACTTCCTACACATCAAACGATCAAGACTTTAATCTTCCTGCAACTGGAATTCAGCTAGCGGTAGCGAAGGTGCAGGTGAGGAGGAAGTAGGGATGGAGAAGGGGTATCTCCCCTGGATGGTGGGAGAGAAGGTTCGCTTGGCTTGAACCAGCAGTCACAAGAAGAATCTAGAGGTGGTGCGTACCCGAAACCATGATAACCTCATAATGTGACTGATATTTTGCATACACACAAACTATCCCAATCTCTCTATCCCTATTATACATATTTGTTTATCTATATATTATACAAACTGGAAATGTACACAAACTCACATAATTATACAAACTTCATGTCTGGGTGTGTGGCGCACACCTATACATGGTTATACATTCACAGTGTGTGAAATACCCATACAATCACAAAGGTGATTCATACAAACTGGAAATCTACACAATCTTACCTTTATCCATATAAACTTGGTGTCTAGGTGTGTGGCAGACACCTAGACATAATTATACATACCGCCACTGCGGGTGGCTTATACACATCCATACCGCCACGTGAGATGGCATATACATACCGCCACTGTGGGTGGCTTATACATACCTATACTGTACTCACATACCAGTAGAGAGGCATGAAAACGCGTATAGGGGATGTTTGGAGCCCGTCAGGGGAAAACGATCCCCAAGGGAAGAGAGAGATTTGGATATTATGTACATGTACCCATACAAATGTATGTACACATACGAATTTATGTATACACAAAAATTGACGTAATTTACTTATAAAATGTATAATACGTTAGATTCGTATGGCCAGGGCGGCAATGACGACATGTTCAATGTGGTTATACTGTTTCTTTATCTCGAAGTTATACTGAAGGCATACTTTTCGTTGTATAGTTAAAAATCATTAATCTTGCTCTATTTCCAACCTTCTGCGTGGGAGTGTCGCTACAGCGAGAGTATAATACACAATATAATATAATTAAAATACAGTAGTTTGTAAGGAAGGACGAACCCAGGAGAAGGAGGGGCTTCCTAGAGGTACGGTGGTGGGGGAAGACGCACTGAGGGATGCGGGACGGGCAGGCCGACGCCTTGTTGTGCTCTTGGAGGCAACCAGGGAAGGTATCTGTGAGTAACTACACGTTATACTTATTCGATCGATCGATTATACCTATACCTTCTGTGTCAACAAGCTCTCCCCTTGTCTTATACTCTATACCAAACACACAATACCTTATAAGACATGTTACAGCTTATACAGAAGCCTGTAACACACTATGGCTTTACACTGTGGCAATATAAAATACACATATACTATACATATACCAGGTATACACTCATACAATACACATATACAATACAAACTGTATGTCTGGGTGTGTGGCAGACACCTAGACATAATTATACATACCGCCACTGCGTGTGGCTTATACTACCCATAATATGACCATGGCGGTCGGCATACTATACAGCTGGTTATGGGCAGCTATACATCTAAACCACACTGCGGTGTGGTTTATACTATACCTAGTACACTGTTGTGCAAGAGGCGTACAACTTATATTTCCCATAATATGACCATGGCGGTCGGCATACTATACAGCTGGTTATGGGCAGCTATACATCTGAACCACACTGCGGTGTGGTTTATACAATACAAACTGTATGTCTGGGTGTGTGGCAGACACCTAGACATAATTATACATACCGCCACTGCGTGTGGCTTATACTACCCATAATATGACCATGGCGGTCGGCATACTATACAGCTGGTTATGGGCAGCTATACATCTGAACCACACTGCGGTGTGGTTTATACAATACACATACTATACTGGGCGCCTTATATACCTATACATACTTATACAGAGGTCAGGGGACGGATAAGGGGTCGTTGGGGAGTCCGTCATACACAAAAAGCCCAAAAGGGGAGAGCCTGGATCTATGTTGACATTTACAATACATGTGATACCTATTTATACCATTTACATATATGTGGCAAAACATACATCGATTACATGAAATATTATGTATATATAATATAAAACAGCTTTTTTTTTAGCCTTTTCAGGCTGAGCACTAGCTTAGGACAAAGTTGAGTTTACAAGTTTGACGAAAGTCGTTTGACTAAAAGTCGTTTGACTAAACGTCGTGTTGACAAAGTGTCGTTTGACCGAACGTTGTATGACAAACAGTCCTGCGGCAAACAGTCGTTTGACAGATGTCGTTTTGACGAAAGTCGTTTGACTAAACGTCGTTTGACTAAACGTCGTATTGACAACGTGTCGTTTGACCGAAAGTCGCATGACAAACAGTCGTTTGACAAATGTCTTAAACTCTTCGGAAACAAGCTTTTTAGCTTAAAACAAGCAGTTTGCTTACAATCCAAGTCGTTCCAACGCTACTTCGCGTTGCTGATGAGTCACCGTATGACGAAAACGATAGACCAAAGTCCCATCTACACTGAAACAAAACTGACTGCCCCTTCTGCATCAAGAATGCGTTTGGTTCAGTCAAAACGTTTCAAATTCCCACTTTCAGTGGCGATCGTTTTGTTTGGTGCTTTGTTTCGATCTTTCGGATCTCTTCAGCTAAGCGTGTGCAAACCTAGCCTTTTCAGGCTGAGCACTAGCTTAGGACAAAGTTGAGTTTACAAGTTTGACGAAAGTCGTTTGACTAAAAGTCGTTTGACTAAACGTCGTGTTGACAAAGTGTCGTTTGACCGAACGTCGTATGACAAACAGTCCTGCCGCAAACAGTCGTTTGACAGATGTCGTTTTGACGAAAGTCGTTTGACTAAACGTCGTTTGACTAAACGTCGTATTGACAACGTGTCGTTTGACCGAAAGTCGCATGACAAACAGTCGTTTGACAAACAGTCGTTTGACAAATGTCTTAAACTCTTCGGAAACAAGCTTTTTAGCTTAAAACAAGCAGTTTGCTCACAAAATATCTGTTGACGGTCATAGACCACTTCACGAAATATGCGGAAGCGTATGTCACCACGGATTGCACCGCCACAACAGTAGCACGAAACCTCGCAAGAAAGTACATACCCACTCATGGTGTCCCGGAACGGTTGGTCTCGGACCGCGGAACCGTTTTTACGGCCGGATCAACCCGGACGCTGTGTGACCAGTGGGGTATTAAACAAATTTTTACAACAGCATACCACCCCGAGAGCAACGGAGTATGCGAGAGATTTCACCGTACCCTCGCCAATATCATCGCTAAAATCTCAAAAAGAACGAAGGATTGGGAAAACATGTTACCCGTTGCACTCGCGGCTTACCGCGCGACCCCACACAAGAGCACGGGGTTCAGCCCGAACTTCTTGACCTTCGGCCGAGAACTCCGGTTGCCGAACGAGTCGCTACAAAGCCTGAAACCACGTCCAGACGAATCCACCACACTGAAGAATCTGAGAATAGCCCGAGAAGCCACTCAACAGAGCCTTCATGAAGCGTGGCGAAAACGAAGCGATGCCATCAACAACCGTCGAACGCTACGCTCATTTGAGGGCGGTGACGCCGTTTACCTCAAAGACATGCAAGCACCCCCAGGGGTTGTTAAGAAGTTTTGGAGTCCCTGGAGCGGACCCTGGATAGTCGTGAAAAAGTATTCGGATGTAACGTACGAGATAAGAGACTTACCGGATATCCGCCGCCAGACTGTCCACATCAACCGTTTGAAGCCCGCATTCGAGTTAGGCGTTCCGGACGAAGTCTTCGTTGACCCCGAACGGATCAGACCCGACACGCATTGCGCCACGACATCAACTCACCCTGAAGAGACGACACCTGAAACAGAAAGAGAAGAGTTTATTGAAGAGTATGGATGGTCGACAACTGCAAAAACTACCACCATGATTCCACCTATCACCAGCCAAAAAGGGAATTCATCGAGGACACCCCAAGACGAGGCATCGACCCGACTAAGTTCCCCTTCGGACACACAAAGGACGGCTGATGCGGATCACCAATTTGATCGCTACGCCGAACAAGAAACGCAAGAAGGAAGTACTCACCTCGGGAACGAGACGTTGCGGGACGAGATCGATCGCCACGACGATCGCCACGACGATCGCCACGACGACCGCCACAGCGACCGCCACACCAATCGCAACGAGAGTCGCCACGACGAACGACACCCAAGAAGTCCAGTGGAAATCCCAACAGTCGACTTACCTGAACCAGCCACCGTTTCTGAATCCTCAGCAGACGAGTTTGAAGAAGCTGAAGAAAATCCACCACCAAAGAAATCCCGTGGAGACGCCAATGAATCGACCTCTCGCTACCCGTTCCGAAAACGAGATGCTTCGATCGATTATCGACAACTCCACTTAGGGAAAAAGACTAACTAACTGACTAATAGGGAGACATGTACGAACATACACACACACATTAGGACATAACACGACGTTTGGATCCTTCAGATCACAACATTTCACTTGGATCCTTCAGATCACAACATTTCCCTTGGATCCTTCAGATCACAACATTTCACTTGGATCCTTCAGATCAACCAAACCTTATCTCTGCCAGTTGTCCTGAATTATGGCCAGCTAGGAAAATTGAAGTAGATGAAGTACGTAGAATCTTGAAGTCACTTTTCCTAGATCAGGATGTCACAGTAGGGTTTTTGTTTCCGATTGTTCTAGAGTATGGCACAACAGCAGGTGGAAGATTGGGTGTTAGAAGGAGGCCCGAAATCGCCCGACCCGGCAGTGCTCCTCATGAGGAAGCGAGTGGAGACAGCCAAGGAGAACCATAAGAAGCTCCCCGAAGGATTCATCCAGACGAAAGAACCCGTCGCTAACCCCTTCCCTTCCCTGGAGACCCTTACCAACCTGGTCCGCTTCACCATGTGCGGCGATACTCCCACGGTCAGAAACATCAACGGCAAGGCGGCACTCCTGTCTGTCCTCGAAATCGCCAAATGGATGCCGACCTATCAGAGAATAGCCCAGGAGAGGGACCTTTTGGCAAAGCGTCAAGAGATCTGGCTGGAAGAACGCCAACTGCTGATGCTCGACCGCAATGCCGCCTGGGGGGAGGTGGAGCGGGTCAAAGCACAGGTGGTTGCTGAGCCACCTGCGGCAAGGACAGCAGCGCCTGAGGCGACCTCGCAGGCGCCCGCAGAGGCACCTGCGGCGAGGTCTGCGGAGCCTGTGGGGGACTTGGCCCCCTCCCCTCACCATCCAACGTCACCATCACCGGCCTTCAGCCCTCTCTCACTCCCACCACCAGAGAGAGTGGCCTCCGTCCAAGCATCACCGTTCGCGTCACTGCCAACCTCACCCAGCCTTCCTCCACGAGCTGGCAGTAGGACAGGCATATTTGCACCGTCGGAGTCATCAGAATCATACTCGCCACCACCCGAGCTGCTCCCAACACCGAGCAAAGAACCCAAGCCCTCGACGTCCTCCCGGAAGCAACCACCATCCAAGCATCCTCGGATAATGCTCAAGATCAGCCGGAAGCCGCGACCCACCTGTCCTGTCTGCACCAGGACCGTCACCAAGCTCTTCAGTTTCCGCTGCCCGGCATGCAAAGAGTTCTGGCAGCGGCCGAAGAGCTACCACAGGCGCGGACAGCCGCTTCCCACCTGCGGCCAGGACCACACCAGCAAGCAGCGACCAGCCAGCTGCAGAGGATGTCGACGGCGCGCCTACGAGCTGGCCATTAAGAAGGCGCACGCTTCCGCACCCCTGGAGATTCCCAGTGTCATCTCCGACGACCCTGGCTCCCAGGGAGGCGGGGGGTGTGAGCTCTCGCTCTCTGGGCCAACTTTCCAGTGAAGCGGGAGCTGGGCACCACTAGCCCCCTTCGGTCAGCCTCGTAGGTGACGTCACAGCTCAGGTGGACGAAGCAAGACAACCGACGCCGAACACCACCCCGCGCGTCCCTCCCCCCTCAGCTGGGAGGGACCCAACGGTCTCTCCCCCACTCGACCAGCCGTCCCCACTACCATCTTCAGGCGGGGCGGAGGGGGGAGGACTCCACCTGAGCTCCCCGCCAACGACGGTCACCTCATACCCAGTCCAGCAGCGTTCAAAGTCAGTGACAGAGAGTCTGCCCCATCCTGACAAATCTTCCTCCCGTACCCCCCCCCCCCCTGTTTCGCCACGATCGCAACGTCTTCGAGCTACCGAATCGTCACGAAATCTTCCATCGCCACACCCAGCTTGAGGATACCTCCGGGCCCGACAGTGAGTGTTGAAACCTTTAAACATAAATACATTGGCCAATTATTTATGCAACTGTGCTAGAGTAAGAGTAAAAAGACATTAGTAAAGAAACATTGAGTAAATTTGAGAACATTGAGTAAATTTGAGAACATTGAGTAATTTTGAGAACATTGAGTAAATTGAAAACATTGAAACAAACTATAACAAATACTTACCTGATTTTTGGATTGATGACCTATGCTTGGAACTTGATAAACGAATTTGGAAATTGAATGTACATTGTTAAAATCTGGAAACATACTATATTTTGTGATACGTTTTGAAAGCCTTCAGCTCCTATCGCCACACTTGTGGGGAAGTCATTTGCCGTTCCTAATTGCTAATAAATCCACCTGCTAGTTGTACTTTGTAGTTCTTCTTTTGAGTATACATGGTTCAGTAAAAGGTTAGAGGAGAGTGCAACGACACCCCTCAATTGGTATTAGGTCCCTTCAGGACAAACGTCAGCCCCTCTGGCAAAGGACACACTTGTGTACCTGATTCTCTTTATTTCGCCCTTCAGGCTTTCAAAACTTGCAGTACGACGATCGCCACGCAGACGCCGACGTTGCCACGCTTTGTCGCCACAGGTAAATATCATTTGCTACCATTTTAAATTCTAAGTGTTTTTCGATATTTTATTTCAGCTAAATTAACTTCAAATCAAACCCCCCCCGAACTCGTGTGCAAACGTTTGGTGCTCGTGTTCGTTGATCTTTTATCAACCAACACGACCCCCAAACGCCCATCACCGCTTGTTGGCTTCATTTAAATTCAGCTGCCATCAAGCGTGGGGCCATAAAGGCTTACAGTTGGTATATCTATAAAGTTCTATCGAATTTTTACCAAATTTATCAATTTAGAGGCGTCATAATGTCGGTTCATTATTACGTATTTGGTACCACAGCTAGAGCATGTCTCCAATACTAATGGATATAGGAGCCTGAAAATCGTTTCAATTCGTCTCATTGTTGGTATATCTATAACAATCTATCGAATTTTTACCAAATTTATCAATTTAGAGGCGTCATAATGTCGGTTCATTATTACGTATTTGGTACCACAGCTAGAGCATGTCTCCAATACTAATGAATATTGGAGCCTGAAAATCGTTTCAATTCGTCTCATTGCTGGTATATCTATAACAATCTATCGAATTTTTACCAAATTTATGAATTTAGAGGCGTAATGATGCTGGTTCATTAGTACCTATTAGGTACCACAGCTAGAGCATGTCTCCAATACTAATGAATGTAGGAGCCTGAATTTCGTTTCAATTCGTCTCATTGTTGGTATATCTATAACAATCTATCGAATTTTTACCAAATTTATCAATTTAGAGGCGTCATAATGTCGGTTCATTATTACGTATTTGGTACCACAGCTAGAGCATGTCTCCAATACTAATGAATATAGGAGCCTGAAAATCGTTTCAATTCGTCTCATTGCTGGTATATCTATAACAATCTATCGAATTTTTACCAAATTAACCATTTTTGAGGCGTCATAATGTCGGTTCATTATTACGTATTTGGTACCACAGCTAGAGCATGTCTCCAATACTAATGAATATAGGAGCCTGAAAATCGTTTCAATTCGTCTCATTGTTGGTATATCTATAACAATCTATCGAATTTTTACCAAACTTATCAATTTAGAGACGTCATAATGTCGGTTCATTATTACGTATTTGGTACCACAGCTAGAGCATGTCTCCAATACTAATGAATATTAGGAGCCTGAAAATCGTTTCAATTCGTCTCATTGCTGGTATATATATAACAATCTATCGAATTTTTACCAAATTTATGAATTTAGAGGCGTAATGATGCTGGTTCATTAGTACCTATTAGGTACCACAGCTAGAGCATGTCTCCAATACTAATGAATGTAGGAGCCTGAAATTCGTTTCAATTCGTCTCATTGTTGGTATATCTATAACAATCTATCGAATTTTTACCAAATTTATCAATTTAGAGGCGTCATAATGTCGGTTCATTATTACGTATTTGGTACCACAGCTAGAGCATGTCTCCAATACTAATGAATATAGGAGCCTGAAAATCGTTTCAATTCGTCTCATTGCTGGTATATCTATAACAATCTATCGAATTTTTACCAAATTATCAATTTAGAGGACGTCATAATGTCGGTTCATTATTACGTATTTGGTACCACAGCTAGAGCATGTCTCCAATACTAATGAATATTAGGAGCCTGAAAATCGTTTCAATTCGTCTCATTGTTGGTATATCTATAACAATCTATCGAATTTTTACCAAATTTATCAATTTAGAGGCGTCATAATGTCGGTTCATTATTACGTATTTGGTACCACAGCTAGAGCATGTCTCCAATACTAATGAATATTGGAGCCTGAAAATCGTTTCAATTCGTCTCATTGCTGGTATATATATAACAATCTATCGAATTTTTACCAAATTTATGAATTTAGAGGCGTAATGATGCTGGTTCATTAGTACCTATTAGGTACCACAGCTAGAGCATGTCTCCAATACTAATGAATGTAGGAGCCTGAAATTCGTTTCAATTCGTCTCATTGTTGGTATATCTATAACAATCTATCGAATTTTTACCAAATTTATCAATTTAGAGGCGTCATAATGTCGGTTCATTATTACGTATTTGGTACCACAGCTAGAGCATGTCTCCAATACTAATGAATATTAGGAGCCTGAAAATCGTTTCAATTCGTCTCATTGCTGGTATATCAATAACAATCTATCGAATTTTTACCAAATTAATGAATTTAGAGGCGTAATGATGCTGGTTCATTAGTACCTATTAGGTACCACAGCTAGAGCATGTCTCCAATACTAATGAATGTAGGAGCCTGAAATTCGTTTCAATTCGTCTCATTGTTGGTATATCTATAACAATCTATCGAATTTTTACCAAATTTATCAATTTAGAGGCGTCATAATGTCGGTTCATTATTACGTATTTGGTACCACAGCTAGAGCATGTCTCCAATACTAATGAATATTGGAGCCTGAAAATCGTTTCAATTCGTCTCATTGCTGGTATATCTATAACAATCTATCGAATTTTTACCAAATTTATGAATTTAGAGGCGTAATGATGCTGGTTCATTAGTACCTATTAGGTACCACAGCTAGAGCATGTCTCCAATACTAATGAATATAGGAGCCTGAAAATCGTTTCAATTCGTCTCATTGCTGGTATATCTATAACAATCTATCGAATTTTTACCAAATTATCAATTTAGAGGCGTCATAATGTCGGTTCATTATTACGTATTTGGTACCACAGCTAGAGCATGTCTCCAATACTAATGAATATAGGAGCCTGAAAATCGTTTCAATTCGTCTCATTGCTGGTATATCTATAACAATCTATCGAATTTTTACCAAATTTATCAATTTAGAGGCGTCATAATGTCGGTTCATTATTACGTATTTGGTACCACAGCTAGAGCATGTCTCCAATACTAATGAATATAGGAGCCTGAAATCGTTTCAATTCGTCTCATTGCTGGTATATCTATAACAATCTATCGAATTTTTACCAAATTTATCAATTTAGAGGCGTCATAATGTCGGTTCATTATTACCGTATTGGTACCACAGCTAGAGCATGTCTCCAATACTAATGAATGTAGGAGCCTGAAAATTCGTTTCAATTCGTCTCATTGTTGGTATATCTATAACAATCTATCGAATTTTTACCAAATTTATCAATTTAGAGGCGTCATAATGTCGGTTCATTATTACGTATTTGGTACCACAGCTAGAGCATGTCTCCAATACTAATGAATATAGGAGCCTGAAAATCGTTTCAATTCGTCTCATTGCTGGTATATCTATAACAATCTATCGAATTTTTACCAAATTTATGAATTTAGAGGCGTAATGATGCTGGTTCATTAGTACCTATTAGGTACCACAGCTAGAGCATGTCTCCAATACTAATGAATGTAGGAGCCTGAAATTCGTTTCAATTCGTCTCATTGTTGGTATATCTATAACAATCTATCGAATTTTTACCAAATTTATCAATTTAGAGGCGTCATAATGTCGGTTCATTATTACGTATTTGGTACCACAGCTAGAGCATGTCTCCAATACTAATGAATATAGGAGCCTGAAAATCGTTTCAATTCGTCTCATTGCTGGTATATCTATAACAATCTATCGAATTTTTACCAAATTTATGAATTTAGAGGCGTAATGATGCTGGTTCATTAGTACCTATTAGGTACCACAGCTAGAGCATGTCTCCAATACTAATGAATGTAGGAGCCTGAAATTCGTTTCAATTCGTCTCATTGTTGGTATATCTATAACAATCTATCGAATTTTTACCAAATTTATCAATTTAGAGGCGTCATAATGTCGGTTCATTATTACGTATTTGGTACCACAGCTAGAGCATGTCTCCAATACTAATGAATATAGGAGCCTGAAAATCGTTTCAATTCGTCTCATTGCTGGTATATCTATAACAATCTATCGAATTTTTACCAAATTTATGAATTTAGAGGCGTAATGATGCTGGTTCATTAGTACCTATTAGGTACCACAGCTAGAGCATGTCTCCAATACTAATGAATGTAGGAGCCTGAAATCGTTTCAATTCGTCTCATTGTTGGTATATCTATAACAATCTATCGAATTTTTACCAAATTTATCAATTTAGAGGCGTCATAATGTCGGTTCATTATTACGTATTTGGTACCACAGCTAGAGCATGTCTCCAATACTAATGAATATTAGGAGCCTGAAAATCGTTTCAATTCGTCTCATTGCTGGTATATCTATAACAATCTATCGAATTTTTACCAAATTTATGCAATTTAGAGGCGTCATAATGTCGGTTCATTATTACGTATTTGGTACCACAGCTAGAGCATGTCTCCAATACTAATGAATATAGGAGCCTGAAAATCGTTTCAATTCGTCTCATTGCTGGTATATCTATAACAATCTATCGAATTTTTACCAAATTTATCAATTTAGAGGCGTAATGATGCTGGTTCATTAGTACCTATTAGGTACCACAGCTAGAGCATGTCTCCAATACTAATGAATGTAGGAGCCTGAAATCGTTTCAATTCGTCTCATTGTTGGTATATCTATAACAATCTATCGAATTTTTACCAAATTTATCAATTTAGAGGCGTCATAATGTCGGTTCATTATTACGTATTTGGTACCACAGCTAGAGCATGTCTCCAATACTAATGAATATAGGAGCCTGAAAATCGTTTCAATTCGTCTCATTGCTGGTATATCTATAACAATCTATCGAATTTTTACCAAATTTATGAATTTAGAGGCGTAATGATGCTGGTTCATTAGTACCTATTAGGTACCACAGCTAGAGCATGTCTCCAATACTAATGAATGTAGGAGCCTGAAATTCGTTTCAATTCGTCTCATTGTTGGTATATCTATAACAATCTATCGAATTTTTACCAAATTTATCAATTTAGAGGCGTCATAATGTCGGTTCATTATTACGTATTTGGTACCACAGCTAGAGCATGTCTCCAATACTAATGAATATAGGAGCCTGAAAATCGTTTCAATTCGTCTCATTGCTGGTATATCTATAACAATCTATCGAATTTTTACCAAATTTATGAATTTAGAGGCGTAATGATGCTGGTTCATTAGTACCTATTAGGTACCACAGCTAGAGCATGTCTCCAATACTAATGAATGTAGGAGCCTGAAATTCGTTTCAATTCGTCTCATTGTTGGTATATCTATAACAATCTATCGAATTTTTACCAAATTTATCAATTTAGAGGCGTCATAATGTCGGTTCATTATTACGTATTTGGTACCACAGCTAGAGCATGTCTCCAATACTAATGAATATAGGAGCCTGAAAATCGTTTCAATTCGTCTCATTGTTGGTATATCTATAACAATCTATCGAATTTTTACCAAATTTATCAATTTAGAGGCGTCATAATGTCGGTTCATTATTACGTATTTGGTACCACAGCTAGAGCATGTCTCCAATACTAATGAATATAGGAGCCTGAAAATCGTTTCAATTCGTCTCATTGCTGGTATATCTATAACAATCTATCGAATTTTTACCAAATTTATGAATTTAGAGGCGTAATGATGCTGGTTCATTAGTACCTATTAGGTACCACAGCTAGAGCATGTCTCCAATACTAATGAATGTAGGAGCCTGAAATTCGTTTCAATTCGTCTCATTGTTGGTATATCTATAACAATCTATCGAATTTTTACCAAATTTATCAATTTAGAGGCGTCATAATGTCGGTTCATTATTACGTATTTGGTACCACAGCTAGAGCATGTCTCCAATACTAATGAATATAGGAGCCTGAAAATCGTTTCAATTCGTCTCATTGCTTGGTATATCTATAACAATCTATCGAATTTTTACCAAATTTATCAATTTAGAGGCGTCATAATGTCGGTTCATTATTACGTATTAGGTACCACAGCTAGAGCATGTCTCCAATACTAATGAATATAGGAGCCTGAAAATCGTTTCAATTCGTCTCATTGCTTGGTATATCTATAACAATCTATCGAATTTTTACCAAATTTATCAATTTAGAGGCGTCATAATGTCGGTTCATTATTACGTATTTGGTACCACAGCTAGAGCATGTCTCCAATACTAATGAATATAGGAGCCTGAAAATCGTTTCAATTCGTCTCATTGTTGGTATATCTATAACAATCTATCGAATTTTTACCAAATTTATCAATTTAGAGGCGTAATGATGCTGGTTCATTAGTACCTATTAGGTACCACAGCTAGAGCATGTCTCCAATACTAATGAAAGTAGGAGCCTGAAATTCGTTTCAATTCGTCTCATTGTTGGTATATCTATAACAATCTATCGAATTTTTACCAAATTTATCAATTTAGAGGCGTCATAATGTCGGTTCATTATTACGTATTTGGTACCACAGCTAGAGCATGTCTCCAATACTAATGAATGTAGGAGCCTGAAATTCGTTTCAATTCGTCTCATTGTTGGTATATCTATAACAATCTATCGAATTTTTACCAAATTTATCAATTTAGAGGCGTCATAATGTCGGTTCATTATTACGTATTTGGTACCACAGCTAGAGCATGTCTCCAATACTAATGAATATAGGAGCCTGAAAATCGTTTCAATTCGTCTCATTGCTGGTATATCTATAACAATCTATCGAATTTTTACCAAATTTATGAATTTAGAGGCGTAATGATGCTGGTTCATTAGTACCTATTAGGTACCACAGCTAGAGCATGTCTCCAATACTAATGAATGTAGGAGCCTGAAATTCGTTTCAATTCGTCTCATTGTTGGTATATCTATAACAATCTATCGAATTTTTACCAAATTTATCAATTTAGAGGCGTCATAATGTCGGTTCATTATTACGTATTTGGTACCACAGCTAGAGCATGTCTCCAATACTAATGAATATAGGAGCCTGAAAATCGTTTCAATTCGTCTCATTGCTGGTATATCTATAACAATCTATCGAATTTTTACCAAATTTATGAATTTAGAGGCGTAATGATGCTGGTTCATTAGTACCTATTAGGTACCACAGCTAGAGCATGTCTCCAATACTAATGAATGTAGGAGCCTGAAATTCGTTTCAATTCGTCTCATTGTTGGTATATCTATAACAATCTATCGAATTTTTACCAAATTTATCAATTTAGAGGCGTCATAATGTCGGTTCATTATTACGTATTTGGTACCACAGCTAGAGCATGTCTCCAATACTAATGAATATAGGAGCCTGAAATCGTTTCAATTCGTCTCATTGCTGGTATATCTATAACAATCTATCGAATTTTTACCAAATTTATGAATTTAGAGGCGTAATGATGCTGGTTCATTAGTACCTATTAGGTACCACAGCTAGAGCATGTCTCCAATACTAATGAATGTAGGAGCCTGAAATTCGTTTCAATTCGTCTCATTGTTGGTATATCTATAACAATCTATCGAATTTTTACCAAATTTATCAATTTAGAGGCGTCATAATGTCGGTTCATTATTACGTATTTGGTACCACAGCTAGAGCATGTCTCCAATACTAATGAATATAGGAGCCTGAAAATCGTTTCAATTCGTCTCATTGCTTGGTATATCTATAACAATCTATCGAATTTTTACCAAATTTATGAATTTAGAGGCGTCATAATGTCGGTTCATTATTACGTATTTGGTACCACAGCTAGAGCATGTCTCCAATACTAATGAATATATGGAGCCTGAAATCGTTTCAATTCGTCTCATTGCTGGTATATCTATAACAATCTATCGAATTTTTACCAAATTTATCAATTTAGAGGCGTAATGATGCTGGTTCATTAGTACCTATTAGGTACCACAGCTAGAGCATGTCTCCAATACTAATGAATGTAGGAGCCTGAAATTCGTTTCAATTCGTCTCATTGTTGGTATATCTATAACAATCTATCGAATTTTTACCAATTTATCAATTTAGAGGCGTCATAATGTCGGTTCATTATTACGTATTTGGTACCACAGCTAGAGCATGTCTCCAATACTAATGAATATAGGAGCCTGAAAATCGTTTCAATTCGTCTCATTGCTGGTATATCTATAACAATCTATCGAATTTTTACCAAATTTATGAATTTAGAGGCGTAATGATGCTGGTTCATTAGTACCTATTAGGTACCACAGCTAGAGCATGTCTCCAATACTAATGAATGTAGGAGCCTGAAAATTCGTTTCAATTCGTCTCATTGTTGGTATATCTATAACAATCTATCGAATTTTTACCAAATTATCAATTTAGAGGCGTCATAATGTCGGTTCATTATTACGTATTTGGTACCACAGCTAGAGCAA
>WIXP02000136.1:0-41369 GCA_009739505.2 Apolygus lucorum
GTATATCTATAACAATCTATCGAATTTTTACCAAATTTATCATTTAGAGGCGTCATAATGTCGGGTTCATTATTACGTATTGGTACCACAGCTAGAGCATGTCTCCATACTAATGAATATAGGAGCCTGAAAATCGTTTCAATTCGTCTCATTGCTGGTATATCTATAACAATCTATCGAATTTTTACCAAATTTATCAATTTAGAGGCGTCATAATGTCGGTTCATTATTACGTATTTGGTACCACAGCTAGAGCATGTCTCCAATACTAATGAATATAGGAGCCTGAAAATCGTTTCAATTCGTCTCATTGCTGGTATATCTATAACAATCTATCGAATTTTTACCAAATTTATCAATTTAGAGGCGTAATGATGCTGGTTCATTAGTACCTATTAGGTACCACAGCTAGAGCATGTCTCCAATACTATGAATATAGGAGCCTGAAAATCGTTTCAATTCGTCTCATTGCTGGTATATCTATAACAATCTATCGAATTTTTACCAAATTTATGAATTTAGAGGCGTAATGATGCTGGTTCATTAGTACCTATTAGGTACCACAGCTAGAGCATGTCTCCAATACTAATGAATATAGGAGCCTGAAAATCGTTTCAATTCGTCTCATTGCTGGTATATCTATAACAATCTATCGAATTTTTACCAAATTTATCAATTTAGAGGCGTCATAATGTCGGTTCATTATTACGTATTTGGTACCACAGCTAGAGCATGTCTCCAATACTAATGAATATAGGAGCCTGAAAATCGTTTCAATTCGTCTCATTGCTGGTATATCTATAACAATCTATCGAATTTTTACCAAATTTATGAATTTAGAGGCGTAATGATGCTGGTTCATTAGTACCTATTAGGTACCACAGCTAGAGCATGTCTCCAATACTAATGAATATAGGAGCCTGAAAATCGTTTCAATTCGTCTCATTGCTGGTATATCTATAACAATCTATCGAATTTTTACCAAATTTATCAATTTAGAGGCGTCATAATGTCGGTTCATTATTACGTATTTGGTACCACAGCTAGAGCATGTCTCCAATACTAATGAATATAGGAGCCTGAAAATCGTTTCAATTCGTCTCATTGCTGGTATATCTATAACAATCTATCGAATTTTTACCAAATTTATCAATTTAGAGGCGTCATAATGTCGGTTCATTATTACGTATTTGGTACCACAGCTAGAGCATGTCTCCAATACTAATGAATATAGGAGCCTGAAAATCGTTTCAATTCGTCTCATTGCTGGTATATCTATAACAATCTATCGAATTTTTACCAAATTTATGAATTTAGAGGCGTAATGATGCTGGTTCATTAGTACCTATTAGGTACCACAGCTAGAGCATGTCTCCAATACTAATGAATATAGGAGCCTGAAAATCGTTTCAATTCGTCTCATTGCTGGTATATCTATAACAATCTATCGAATTTTTACCAAATTTATCAATTTAGAGGCGTAATAATGTCGGTTCATTATTACGTATTTGGTACCACAGCTAGAGCATGTCTCCAATACTAATGAATATAGGAGCCTGAAAATCGTTTCAATTCGTCTCATTGCTGGTATATCTATAACAATCTATCGAATTTTTACCAAATTTATCAATTTAGAGGCGTCATAATGTCGGTTCATTATTACGTATTTGGTACCACAGCTAGAGCATGTCTCCAATACTAATGAATATAGGAGCCTGAAAATCGTTTCAATTCGTCTCATTGCTGGTATATCTATAACAATCTATCGAATTTTTACCAAATTTATGAATTTAGAGGCGTAATGATGCTGGTTCATTAGTACCTATTAGGTACCACAGCTAGAGCATGTCTCCAATACTAATGAATATAGGAGCCTGAAAATCGTTTCAATTCGTCTCATTGCTGGTATATCTATAACAATCTATCGAATTTTTACCAAATTTATCAATTTAGAGGCGTCATAATGTCGGTTCATTATTACGTATTTGGTACCACAGCTAGAGCATGTCTCCAATACTAATGAATATAGGAGCCTGAAAATCGTTTCAATTCGTCTCATTGCTGGTATATCTATAACAATCTATCGAATTTTTACCAAATTTATGAATTTAGAGGCGTAATGATGCTGGTTCATTAGTACCTATTAGGTACCACAGCTAGAGCATGTCTCCAATACTAATGAATATAGGAGCCTGAAAATCGTTTCAATTCGTCTCATTGCTGGTATATCTATAACAATCTATCGAATTTTTACCAAATTTATCAATTTAGAGGCGTCATAATGTCGGTTCATTATTACGTATTTGGTACCACAGCTAGAGCATGTCTCCAATACTAATGAATATAGGAGCCTGAAAATCGTTTCAATTCGTCTCATTGCTGGTATATCTATAACAATCTATCGAATTTTTACCAAATTTATCAATTTAGAGGCGTCATAATGTCGGTTCATTATTACGTATTTAGGTACCACAGCTAGAGCATGTCTCCAATACTAATGAATATAGGAGCCTGAAAATCGTTTCAATTCGTCTCATTGCTGGTATATCTATAACAATCTATCGAATTTTTACCAAATTTATGAATTTAGAGGCGTCATAATGTCGGTTCATTATTACGTATTTGGTACCACAGCTAGAGCATGTCTCCAATACTAATGAATATAGGAGCCTGAAAATCGTTTCAATTCGTCTCATTGCTGGTATATCTATAACAATCTATCGAATTTTTACCAAATTTATCAATTTAGAGGCGTCATAATGTCGGTTCATTATTACGTATTTGGTACCACAGCTAGAGCATGTCTCCAATACTAATGAATATAGGAGCCTGAAAATCGTTTCAATTCGTCTCATTGCTGGTATATCTATAACAATCTATCGAATTTTTACCAAATTTATCAATTTAGAGGCGTCATAATGTCGGTTCATTATTACGTATTTGGTACCACAGCTAGAGCATGTCTCCAATACTAATGAATATAGGAGCCTGAAAATCGTTTCAATTCGTCTCATTGCTGGTATATCTATAACAATCTATCGAATTTTTACCAAATTTATGAATTTAGAGGCGTCATAATGTCGGTTCATTATTACGTATTTGGTACCACAGCTAGAGCATGTCTCCAATACTAATGAATATAGGAGCCTGAAAATCGTTTCAATTCGTCTCATTGCTGGTATATCTATAACAATCTATCGAATTTTTACCAAATTTATGAATTTAGAGGCGTAATGATGCTGGTTCATTAGTACCTATTAGGTACCACAGCTAGAGCATGTCTCCAATACTAATGAATGTAGGAGCCTGAAAATCGTTTCAATTCGTCTCATTGCTGGTATATCTATAACAATCTATCGAATTTTTACCAAATTTATCAATTAGAGGCGTCAGTAATGTCGGTTCATTATTACGTATTTGGTACCACAGCTAGAGCATGTCTCCAATACTAATGAATATAGGAGCCTGAAAATCGTTTCAATTCGTCTCATTGCTGGTATATCTATAACAATCTATCGAATTTTTACCAAATTTATCAATTTAGAGGCGTCATAATGTCGGTTCATTATTACGTATTTGGTACCACAGCTAGAGCATGTCTCCAATACTAATGAATATAGGAGCCTGAAAATAGTTTCAATTCGTCTCATTGCTGGTATATCTATAACAATCTATCGAATTTTTACCAAATTTATGAATTTAGAGGCGTAATGATGCTGGTTCATTAGTACCTATTAGGTACCACAGCTAGAGCATGTCTCCAATACTAATGAATATAGGAGCCTGAAAATCGTTTCAATTCGTCTCATTGCTGGTATATCTATAACAATCTATCGAATTTTTACCAAATTTTATCAATTTAGAGGCGTCATAATGTCGGTTCATTATTACGTATTTGGTACCACAGCTAGAGCATGTCTCCAATACTAATGAATATAGGAGCCTGAAAATCGTGTCAATTCGTCTCATTGCTGGTATATCTATAACAATCTATCGAATTTTTACCAAATTTATGAATTTAGAGGCGTAATGATGCTGGTTCATTAGTACCTATTAGGTACCACAGCTAGAGCATGTCTCCAATACTAATGAATATAGGAGACTGAAAATCGTTTCAATTCGTCTCATTGCTGGTATATCTATAACAATCTATCGAATTTTTACCAAATTTATGAATTTAGAGGCGTCATAATGTCGGTTCATTATTACGTATTTGGTACCAAAGCTAGAGCATGTCTCCAACACTTATGAATATAGGAGCCTGAAAATCGTTTCAATTCGTCTCATTGCTGGTATATCTATAACAATCTATCGAATTTTTACCAAATTTATCAATTTAGAGGCGTCATAATGTCGGTTCATTATTACGTATTTGGTAACACAGCTAGAGCATGTCTCCAATACTAATGAATATAGGAGCCTGAAAATCGTTTCAATTCGTCTCATTGCTGGTATATCTATAACAATCTATCGAATTTTTACCAAATTTATCAATTTAGAGGCGTCATAATGTCGGTTCATTATTACGTATTTGGTACCATAGCTAGAGCATGTCTCCAATACTAATGAATATAGGAGCCTGAAAATCGTTTCAATTCGTCTCATTGCTGGTATATCTATAACAATCTATCGAATTTTTACCAAATTTATCAATTTAGAGGCGTCATAATGTCGGTTCATTATTCAGTATTTGGTACCACAGCTAGAGCATGTCTCCAATACTAATGAATATAGGAGCCTGAAAATCGTTTCAATTCGTCTCATTGCTGGTATATCTATAACAATCTATCGAATTTTTACCAAATTTATCAATTTAGAGGCGTCATAATGTCGGTTCATTATTACGTATTTGGTACCACAGCTAGAGCATGTCTCCAATACTAATGAATATAGGAGCCTGAAAATCGTTTCAATTCGTCTCATTGCTGGTATATCTATAACAATCTATCGAATTTTTACCAAATTTATCAATTTAGAGGCGTGATGATGCTGGTTCATTAGTACCTATTAGGTACCACAGCTAGAGCATGTCTCCAATACTGATGAATATAGGAGCCTGAAAATCGTTTCAATTCGTCTCATTGCTGGTATATCTATAACAATCTATCGAATTTTTACCAAATTTATCAATTCAGAGGCGTCATAATGTCGGTTCATTATTACGTATTTGGTACCACAGCTAGAGCATGTCTCCAATACTAATGAATATAGGAGCCTGAAAATCGTTTCAATTCGTCTCATTGCTGGTATATCTATAACAATCTATCGAATTTTTACTAAATTTATGAATTTAGAGGCGTCATAATGTCGGTTCATTATTACGTATTTGGTACCACAGCTAGAGCATGTCTCCAATACTAATGAATATGGGAGCCTGAAAATCGTTTCAATTCGTCTCATTGCTGGTATATCTATAAAATTCTATCGAATTTTTACCAAATTTATGAATTTAGAGGCGTAATGATGCTGGTTCATTAGTACCTATTAGGTACCACAGCTAGAGCATGTCTCCAATACTAATGAATGTAGGAGCCTGAAAATCGTTTCAATTCATCTCATTGCTGGTATATGTATAACAGTCTATCGAATTTTTACCAAATTTATCAATTAAGAGGCGTCATAATGTCGGTTCATTATTACGTATTTGGTACTACAGCTAGAGCATGTCTCCAATACTAATGAATATAGGAGCCTGAAAATCGTTTCAATTCGTCTCATTGCTGGTATATCTATAACAATCTATCGAATTTTTACCAAATTTATCAATTTAGAGGCGTCATAATGTCGGTTCATTATTACGTATTTGGTACCACAGCTAGAACATGTCTCCAATACTAATGAATATAGGAGCCTGAAAATCGTTTCAATTCGTCTCATTGCTGGTATATCTATAACAATCTATCGAATTTTTACCAAATTTATGAATTTAGAGGCGTAATGATGCTGGTTCATTAGTACCTATTAGGTGCCACAGCTAGAGCATGTCTCCAATACTAATGAATATAGGAGCCTGAAAATCGTTTCAATTCGTCTCATTGCTGGTATATCTATAACAATCTATCGAATTTTCACCAAATTTATGAATTTAGAGGCGTCATAATGTCGGTTCATTATTACGTATTTGGTACCACAGCTAGAGCATGTCTCCAATACTAATGAATATAGGAGCCTGAAAATCGTTTCAATTCGTCTCATTGCTGGTAGATCTATAACAATCTATCGAATTTTTACCAAATTTATGAATTTAGAGGCGTAATGATGCTGGTTCATTAGTACCTATTAGGTACCATAGCTAGAGCATGTCTCCAATACTAATGAATATAGGAGCTTGAAAATCGTTTCAATTCGTCCCATTGCTGGTATATCTATAACAATCTATCGAATTTTTACCAAATTTATCAATTTAGAGGCGTCATAATGTCGGTTCATTATTACGTATTTGGTACCACAGCTAGAGCATGTCTCCAATACTAATGAATATAGGAGCCTGAAAATCGTTTCAATTCGTCTCATTGCTGGTATATCTATAACAATCTATCGAATTTTTACCGAATTTATGAATTTAGAGGCGTCATAATGTCGGTTCATTATTACGTATTTGGTACCACAGCTAGAGCATGTCTCCAATACTAATGAATATAGGAGCCTGAAAATCGTTTCAATTCGTCTCATTGCTGGTATATCTATAACAATCTATCGAATTTTTACCAAATTTATCAATTTAGAGGCGTCATAATGTCGGTTCATTATTACGTATTTGGTACCACAGCTAGAGCATGTCTCCAATACTAATGAATATAGGAGCCTGAAAATCGTTTCAATTCGTCTCATTGCTGGTATATCTATAACAATCTATCGAATTTTTACCAAATTTATCCATTTAGAGGCGTCATAATGTCGGTTCATTATTACGTATTTGGTACCACAGCTAGAGCATGTCTCCAATACTAATGAATATAGGAGCCTGAAAATCGTTTCAATTCGTCTCATTGCTGGTATATCTATAACAATCTATCGAATTTTTACCAAATTTATCAATTTAGAGGCGTGATGATTGTTTACGCCTGAATCGTATTTTCGACTCACTTCAGAAAAAGGGGAGGAAATATCCTCGAGAATGCACTAAATTCACAAACACCACACTAACTAGGCACAAAACCATTATTATTGTCTTTATCACTGTCTTCTTATCACAGTTACTCCTGATTAGGAATGGGTGAATAAGGATACGTGTATTTTCGAGCCTATGTCTGATGTGCTACCATCACTTGCATTCTATTCCTTCTCTGTGCATGGTTGTTTTGTCTTATATCTTTCTTTTAATGCTCTCATGCATAAATATCAATGCATGTATATTTTCTTTATATTATTATGCAATGCTGGGCAACATATCAATAAGATCAGTGATCAGTGCGTGATTGTGCCTCAGTTGGGTTTGGGGCTGAAATGTGACGTCACCGCAGCCATTTTTTCGTCCTTGTGTTACACCAGCTTCTCTCCTGTTCGTTTTTGCCTCTTGCCTTTCAACTTTAAAAAATGTATATTTCGGTATCTAGGGCTTCTAATGAGCCTCCTTTAATTAATAATCTCTCCTACTTCCTTTATGGACTAATCTATCAAAGGTTCTTACCTATCTATCTGACATTGAGTGCCCTATTTTATGAAAGCTAGTTCATTCCCAACTCGCCTGCAGCGCTCCAAGTACAACGAAGTCCCAGGAAGAGAAGGGGGGAGCCCCACTCGAATTCCAAGTTGGCTTTTAGAGGCGGATGTAGGTACTGAACTCAGGGCAGTAAGAAGGTGTCCCTTGTGGAGCAATATAATCGTTTTATTCTTCCTCCAAACAACAAACTGCGTGTTTTTCTTATTTTCCTATTTCACAATTTAATTAATGAAATAGGATACCGAAATCAGAAGTAGGATTGGAAATCCACTCCTTCAATTTTTTTCTCCTCAAAAAAAAAAAAAAAAAAATTAGACTGAAGTTTGTGTTCGCGAGTGTTTTTAAAAGTTAAAAGTGAACAATATGAGTGACTGGAACGTCTCTGATATTCCATCAAATCATCCCGAATTTGAAGAGGAAATGAAGGAAGCTCCAAGAGATCCAATGGTGCTACTCAGCGACGTCTTGGAGAAAATATCAAGACAATGGGCTCCAACACAACAACCACAGCAACTGAAGAGATTAAAGTTGCCAGACTTCGATCCGTCCGGTAAGATGACTGCCAAAGCTTGGATTAAGTCTTGTGATCTCATTATAAAATCTATACCAACGGATACAGCTGAATTAGCCGTCGCCCTCGTCGAGTCACTGAAGGGTTTGGCTGGAGAATGGTTCGCGGACATCGTGAACGACTCTTTGACGTGGGAGTCCTTCAGTCTACAATTCTCATCAAGATTTTGTGAGACAGAAACCCCAATCGGAGCTGCCCATGCAGCAATTACAACCTGGTCAAAAGATGGAGATATTACGACTTATGGTGCTGAACAGCTTCTCAAATTTAGGAGCGCATTCCGAGGAAAAACGGGAGAGGAATGCGCTATCATAATGACTGCAGCCTGCTGCGCTCGACGGGACGAAGAGGTACGAAAATGGGGATACATGGAAGAGGAAGTCTCGGAACTCCTTCTTCAGAAAAAGTTGCAGTCGTTAAGAGGAGGACGTCCGATTAATCGGCATATTATCAAACCATGCACAATAATCACCATCTTAACGACGTCAATAATAGAGCCCAAAAGAGACCTCATTATCATGGAAATGACCGTTATCATGATAATAAAAGATTTAAAAACAGTCACAACAATTTCGAGAAAATGAATCGACCTTCAACGTCCATCACCTCCAATACTCAATATCAAGGAGGTAGTAACAGTCAAAAACGTTGTTGGAAATGTGACAGCGATACCCACAGCTGGAGAGTATGCTTCCGTAATCCAAACCGACCACAAAATAATCAGCAGCAGCAAAATCAAGGACAAGGAGGCAGCCAAGCAGGAAGACGCAATATCCCGACTCACCACGGCAATGAAGGACAACATCAAGAGCGAAAAGTCAACGGATGTTAGGCCAATCCTGTTGGTAACTTCAGCCACCAAGGTAAAATTTTTACTTATGTTTTTGATAGCGGAAGTGAAGTTTCCTTGTTGTCTGAAATGGTATTGTCCCAATTTTCCGGTCAAATATTCAATAACCCAGTCAATTTAACGGGAATAGGCTCTGGTAAAATTCTGGTTCAAAAACAAATTTCAGTAATGTTGACTCTGAATCGATATCACGGTAGTATTTTTAATAGTACCAGAAGGTACAACAAACTACGAAATACTATTAGGACGAGATATTCTAGAAATAGGAATTACTATCACTGTGTACCTGATGAGTACCTAGGCAGAACCCAAAAGAAATTAAAAATAGAGGAGAGTGGGAAACTCCTTGTTTACATAGGGCCATTGACCCACAGACAGGTAGAAAGTCTTTCTTCATGAGAAAGTCAATCAAATGCTTCTCGTGTAATATAGGGTTCAACTCATGGGGACATGACTCGCGAAATGTTTAACCCCTTTGAAGAACAGAGAGATACTGACTTAACTTCTCCAGACGATATACATCGATTAAAAAGTATTTTAAATAAATATTTAGAAAGTTTTACCAGAGGTTTACCCCTCCAAAAAATGTTAAAGCTCTTCGTTCTTTTCTAGGATCATGTAGTTATTTTAGGAATTTCCTTAAAGACTACGCAATAATCTGTGCACCCTTATATGAATTGACTTCCATGAAAGTCAATTTCAAATGGACCACGGAACATGAGAAGATCAGGCAGAAAATTATTGGTTTATTAACTGGGGAACCAACACTAACAATTTTTGATCCAACATATCCAATAGAAGTTTGGTGTGACGCAAGTTCAATAGGTTTTGGTGCCATAGCATTTAATGTGATAGGGAAGGAACGTAAAGTCATAGGATATTTTTCTAGGAAAACAACCAAAGCCGAGTCGGCTTACCATTCATTCGAACTAGAGACATTAGCTGCAGTCAAGGCATTTAAATTTTGGGAGAATATATTGCTGTATAATGATTTCAAACTAGTCACAGACTGCCGATCTTTTCAGGCTTGCTACGTGAAACAAACACTCAATCCGCGAGTCCACCGTTGGTGGGCTTATTTACAAAGTTTTACGTTTACCATCACGTATAGACCAGGTTATAAAATGCAGAATGTTGATTTTTTATCAAGATACCCAATTGGAAATCCGGAAGAAGTAAGTATTTTTGAGGCTCTAGTAAGTGATTATCCTCCTACTCACAATTCACAGAGCCTTAAAGCTATTTTAGCTAACATACCTCAAACACAACCTGATACAGACACTGTAGGAAACATAAAAACAATACAAAATAAAGTAAATCTAGTGGAGCTTACTAGGGACTGGCTGCTGATTGCCCAGCAAAAGGATTCCGAACTTAAATTCATTAAAGAACATATTGAAGACGACACACTATCGCCTGAAGTAGCCAACACCTACGATATTAAGGATGGAATACTTTTTAAGAAATTTCAACACCAAAAGAAAACTAAAATTAATCAAATAGTTCCTCGGGCTTACAGGTGGATAGTGGTAAATTCAGTATATGAATCAATACTTCACTTAGGACACCCTAAAACAATGGAAAACTCTTAGAAAGTTTTTGGTTTTCTGGAATGAATAAATTTGTAAAGAAATTCATTGAAAACTGCGTAACTTGCAAATTGAACAAAACACCTTCAGGGGCTCAGCAGATCGCCTTTCATCCAATCCCTAAAGCTCAAATTCCATTTGAAACAGTACACATTGACTTCACAGGGAGACTGAATGGATCGAAAGGACCCCCAGAATATTTTATTGTGCAGGTAGATGGATTCACAAAATACACGCATCTTCACCATACAAAATCCTTGACAGCCAAATCTGCGATCAATGCACTTTCTGAATTCATTCAATTTTTTGGACCTCCTAGACGCTTAGTGTACGACCAAGGGACTGCTTTTACATCTAAATTATTCACGGATTTTTGTAACAAACATTCCATAACAATGCACCCCATTGCAACAGGTGCAAGTCGTGGAAACGCGCAAGTCGAACGTTTTATGAGCTCCCTGACAAATTTAATTACAGTAGCCCAGTCAATCAAGCCTCAATCATTGAGAAATTTAACACCCAAATTGCAGTTAATTCTCAATTCAACCGCTAGTCGAATAACTTCGTTTACGCCACTTGAACTTTTAACTGGTTGTCAACCACATATTCCTGGAATGATTAAAGTTTCTGACGATTTGATGCCTCCCAAGCGTTCTAATTTGAATGAAATTAGGAACGAAACTAAGCAAAGAATAAAAGCGGCTGCTCAGTATGATACACAAAGATTAGAAGGAAGGAAAGCAAAAGTTATCCCTCACAAGGTTGGTGACCTTGTGGTACGACGTATTGAGCCCAGAGTCAACGAGAAAACGTCCCAGAAGTACAAAGGAACTTACAAAATTATTTCAGTACTACCAAACCATAGATATCTTCTAGAAAATTTAGTCACTAAGAGACAGGTCAAATACCCTCATGAACGAGTACGAAAATTATCAATGGATACGTCGCTCTTGCCACAGCTCTTTAATGATAGCGAAGAAGATGTTTTGTCACATTCAGAAGACGATAATTAATTAATATGATGAATAATCAATTTATTGAAAAATTCGATCACACTCATTATTATAAAACAAGCCAATAGAGACCAGAATCCCGTCGGGAATTATTCAAAGCAATTTCTATTACTACGTTGTAAACCAACATTATTTTCACATAAAATAAACTAATTTTCTAAATAATCTATAAAAAAAAATAATAATAATAATAAATGCTCAAAATAAATAAATTAGATTGTTTTCTTGTACGGACATCAGACATTAGACATAGGATGATAATGGAGCGCTACGTTATCATCTCTTGATCGTAGTTTTACGACAATCATGTTGTGTTTGGACAGCTAAGTCTATCCTCAGCAGGCATGATTTCCGAATAAAATGAACGATCATGGTCTCCCCTTCTTGGTGAAATTCTCGAGGATTTCATCTATAGGTACCGTGGGTCCGAGATGCAATTTACCGTCTGATGGGCTTTTAAACTTAGTTTAGCATGTCATGCAAATCTCAAACATGCCTTAACATGTGAGATCCCGTCCCTGACGGCTTATGGCATCCCATCAGACATATACCGCGGTAAATTTCCCTGTGGCTTTTAAAGTTTTCTTTAACCCTCGGGTGAGCGCGCCTCTGAGTGTAACAAGAGCGGGCGCGGGCGGCCCTGAGGTCCGCTCTCCGTTGTTTAGCGTTCCTAAGTTCAGGATTAGGGCCGTGAAAAGGAAAAAATGTAATCAAAAACATGTGAGCATTCAAAAGTATTCATTTTTATCAACACAATCTAGTACTGCAATATTCCCCTACATTGGTAATACCTACATAAGTAGGTATCTCACTTTTTTCACACTAAAAAAACTCAGGAACTCATAACTTGCAAAAATGTATTTACTACCGTCTACCTCCATATATTTTATCCATCTATTTTCGAGAGGAGATGAAAAAAATGATTATTTCTTACTTAGAATGAAAGTTAGGAAAATGTGTAATGGTAAAATTTGATAAAACAATAGAAATAATAGAACAAATTGAGGTAGAGAAGATAGATAAGAAGTAGAGAAAGGAAGAGGGGTAGCGGAAATGTTGGAGGGGGTCTTATAGAAGGATTACCGGGAGTGGGGGCTCAATCTTTCCCCATAGTTTTCGAATCTGACGAAAAAACAGCAACGGCGGACCTGAGGTCCGCCCCGCGCCCGCCGCTGGGTTAAGCACGTCAAAGCAACTCATGGTAAAAAGTCTTGCAATATCAAAAATTAAAATTGTTGGTCTTAATAAAAACAAACCATGAGTCCCATAAATTATGGACTTTTTGACGCTCCACAGGGCTTATCTCCGTCACGGCGACAAAGGTTTCACAGCCTGTGCATGGATGGGCACTAGGCCCATAAATGCAGGGTGGTTACTGGAAGTCTGAGATCAACTGAATAAATATTTGGCAGACCATGCGATGACATAACATGCCTATCCTATATGGATATAGTCGTATATCGACTGAATTGTACTGAAAGTACTAAAATCGGCCTACTGCGGGGGCCGTGCTACGTGATCAGCTGCACGTGGTGATAGGATATGGGTAATGAATTAACCCATTTTTTGTCCTGGTTTGTTGTCTGCTACAAGAAAACATAGGTACCTATTTATTTGAGAGTATTTCTCACATTCACATTGTCAATGAAGAATTCAAATGATACAAAATGAAATCCCGCAGAATACGAAATGATATTTTTAAACTTATTAACACTAAAAGTGTTCGAACTATAAATTTACTATGAAATACCTTGTCCAACTGAGACCAGTGAAAATGACCTCTCAAATTATGTGATTCATAAAATAAGAATTGAAAAAAAAAAAATCACTATGATGATCCATCAATCTATGAATGAAATTAATGTTACCAAATAATGATATCATCTCAAAGTGTGAAATCTAGTTTCATGAATGGTCTTGGCTTCTTTTACTTTTGCTAATGTGGCGACTTAAAAATACTTTCTGTGTAAGAGCACATTCCAAAAAGGCAAGAAGTTGCATGAAACCTTTTTTTTTCAAAACCCTCACGAGAGGAAATGTTTGGGCAGGATAGCCGAATGGTCCGACAAGTCATTAAACTCCTTTTCCTCTGTAGGATAAAGCCCTTTTTCAAACTGCGTAGTTGCAAGTAGGTAAAACCTTTGTGAATGTACCGCATTCGAGATTTATGACTGGTCACCTGTCAAACATGCGGTGTCCCGCTCTTCGCAAACCTGTGCTAGGTCATTCCTACCTAAACAACATCATAACACAAAGGAAAATCACACCTACTTCATCCCAGATGATAAACATTTTCTTTCTCGTTTCCAAACTCCGAGCGTTTTCGATTACAGGCCGTTCTTGGTAGAATGAATCAATTTGATGATTTCTAATAGTCAATCGTCTGTTACAGGAGGACCATCCCGAAAGTAATTTTAATAATTATTATGTGAAAAATGTTCGAGTTAAGATCGAAAATATTTCGATCCATCCATTTGTCAATATTTTGAGTTCAGATTTTATCAATTTCACATTTTTTTAATATACGAATTGTTTATATTTGCCATATTTCTACTTAATTCAGTAATATGAATTAGCCTTAATGAACAATTGCGATTTTTTAATATTGAATTGGATACTTATTTGCATTATATCGAGTCATATTATGCCAACTAATAATTGGCATCTATTTTTGAAATATGATGTTTGTATTTTATAATCTTTGTATGACGCAATATTCTGGCGTATCATTTTCAAGTATTTAATTTTATCCGCCTTAGGGAACTTTTCTTTTTAATAATGATTGGCAGGGGTTTTCATCCTAGTGGATACGCTGGATCTTGCGAGCCTGTCCAAGGTTATTCGCAGATCACGCGTTCAGCAAAGGTTTCCCACTGTCTTAGAGTCATTTTTTGCATACCAAACCAAAATTAAAACTTTGTGATCTTAACGTAGAATCACCCTAGGTCCACAAGCCAACATTGCTAGGATCTCTATCAATTCACGAGTTCGGGTAAGCGCTTTAAACTAATAAATGATGTATTAAATACATTATACATTAATGTATTTAAATTAATTTATTTATAATTAATTTATTTATTAATTAATTTATTAATACATTAATGTATTAAATACATTAAATACAAAAATTACAGAAGTCCTCAATATGTAATCGAACGCGCGAGCAAATTTTGCTCGCGCGTTCGATTACATATTGAGGACTTCTGTAATTTTCAACTTTAAACTTTCAACTTTTTTTTTCCCTAGCTCTCGCGTGGGACCGCTCGATGTCAGATTGGCCGTTTCGGTATCTAGGGCTTCTAATGAGCCTCCTTTAATTAATAATCTCTCCTACTTCCTTTATGGACTAATCTATCAAAGGTTCTTACCTATCTATCTGACATTGAGTGCCCTATTTTATGAAAGCTAGTTCATTCCCAACTCGCCTGCAGCGCTCCAAGTACAACGAAGTCCCAGGAAGAGAAGGGGGGAGCCCCACTCGAATTCCAAGTTGGCTTTTAGAGGCGGATGTAGGTACTGAACTCAGGGCAGTAAGAAGGTGTCCCTTGTGGAGCAATATAATCGTTTTATTCTTCCTCCAAACAACAAACTGCGTGTTTTTCTTATTTTCCTATTTCACAATTTAATTAATGAAATAGGATACCGAAATATAATTCTCCATGTACCTGCCTTTTTAGGACGTCCCACAGTAAGACTTGGGCGTCCTTATGCGATCGATCTGGGGTAAAGTTGGACAACACTCAACAGAAAAAAAAAATAACCACACAGTAATCCGTTTTAGACCATTCTGAATCCAAATCCGCGAAAAAAACCATAGGTGTATGTCTGTGTGTGTGTGTGTGTGTGTATGTGTGTATGTGTGTATGTGTGTGTGTGTGTGACAAAATCTTGTGTCGTCTGCCCAGGCCTTAGTTCTCAACCGATTTTCCTGGTTCTTTTTTTGTTCGACGCGGAAAACTATCTAGTTGTGCACTACGTCGCCGGAATTTCGAATTTTGCCTTTTAAGGGGGGAAAGGGGGGGTTAATGCTCAAAAAACGTGCGTTTTTGGGCATAATCTTGTGTCGTCTGCCCAGGCCTTAGTTCTCAACCGATTTTTGTCGTTCTTTTTTTCATCGACGCGGAAAACTATCTAGTTGTGCACTACGGCCCCGGAATTTTGAATTTTGCTTTTTAAGGGGGAGAAAAGGGGGGTTAATGCTTAAAAAACGTGCGTTTGCGGGCGTAATCTTGTAAACTCTGCCCAGGCCTCAATTTCCAACCGATTTGTGTGTTTCTTTTTTTTTTTTGACTCAAATAACTTCAGAGTTGTACATAATTTCACCCGAGTACCAAAATTCGCAAGGGGAGGGGGCAAGTGGGGGATAATATTAAAAAAATATCCGACTTTTCAATAATTCGGTTCCTGTACTGCTTACTAATTGTACCCAACCTTTGAAATTGAGGAAAAATTCTCATTATACCTCCGGATTTTCATGAATTATTCTCTGTACCACCATGGAACTAATAGTGGTGCCACCATGGTGCCAGGACACCATAAACCGCATATTTCGTGTTTTTTTTTTGTGTTTCACCTTGAATACGGATGTGAACCTCGACGGACCGCCTACTAAAAGTAATAGATGAAAGTTCAATGTTACGACGTATTTCCGCTTTGGTGCCAGACTGGCACCATTGGTGGTGGTGGTGGCGGGGGGGGGGGGTGAACTCGAATTCGCATGTTGGGTATCGTAGATCATGGATTTTAAAATGCTCTTCAGATTCGAGGCTCCCATGCCGCTAGAAAGGTTTTGGTAGATAATGGTGAGGAGGGGGGGTGCACTATTTCTTGCCTAAAGTAATAAACCAAATTACATCGAGTGAAACTTTTTCATCGCTTACCAACAGGTTAACTGATCTAATGCTTATCCAATGGGACGTCCCCTGGAATGCATGCATTACTAAACAATATGTTTTCTCTTGTCCGCGACGTCGCGATCTGTTGTGGCGATCACCTATATCACACAACCTTGTAACATAAAGTGCTAGCGCTAGCTTTCCGTATTTATCGTGCGATTCGTATCTCACCGCTCATGGCATGCTCTACACCGGCTTTGGCACCCGGTCTTTCTGAAGCTTATCACCTGGATGGGCACCCTGCTCCTGCTGTTGGATCCCACATCATATACAATCTCCGTCCTGGTATGCAAACTGTCATCAGGTACTCACGCCCTTCTGAGATCACCTGTAAATTGGGTAATTAAATACCTATAATTTTGCATGACCCGCACCCCCCCTCTTCATCACTGCAACCTGTTGCTATCTTTGGATCTGGAACACGCACCTACGCACTTATCTACACGTCCAGGAACTTCTTCTGTAAACCCTTTCATCTTATAAACTTTCACCTTCCCCAGTATAAATAAGAACAGCAACTTTCATTGTAATAACAACATTTGAACACCCAAGTGGGTGAGACATGCATGCATAACAACAACCTTGCAATTTCTCTTCATCTTTCTACAGTGGCCACTTTTAAGAGTAGGTAGATAGGAATAGGTAGCACCAATCTCTTATCCATTTCTACCTGTTATTTGCACCTTCTTCAGCACGTAGTGTTTCTGAATATATTACCTATTTTTCTAAGTCTAACTCTTTTCTGGCTCTTATCACCTTATCACCCTTCACATCTAATCTCTCTTATCACTTTTCACATAGGTATCTGTTCTCCCTAGATTCAAAAGGGGGTGGTCCTTCGAATTATCTATCAATATCATCTAATTCAGATCACCTAGGATAACCAGTAATAGGTACATGTAGGTAGGGCTTCCTGAGTACCTACTTACAATCAGTTACCCCACTGGCTCCAACATTTGGTTCTTCGAGCCACGATCTGAACTTAGTGACCTATGGATTAATACCTACGTGCATTTTGTCTATCCAGCTGTGATCCGAACTAAGTGTATAGGATTCAGTACCTACATATATTATTATATTTAATAATTATCAATATTATAAAATATCATATCGTCATTTCATGTTCATATTTATTCAGTGTGGTGTTCATGTAACATTCTTGTGTTCATTGTTCATTTTGTGCATTGCAGCATTGACCATCATTGATTTATAGGTAACCTCGTAACTTCTTGATTATTTTGAATAGTAACTTTAGTATTTACCAGAACTTAAAAATGCCTGATCCAAATGACAGTAACCCTGATCCAAATGTTGCGGTGCGTGGATTCGCCAAGTACAGGCGTGCTTATGAGAAGAGGGGTACTGAGATCAAGTTCATCAGGATTAAGGGCAGTACTGCTAAAACCTTAGCTAGTGAAAGGTCCATTTTCTCGGGCATGATGAAAACAATAGAGAACCTCATGGAGAAATTTGAAGAGGCATGGGAGGCTGCGATTGAGTATGCGGAAATTCACAATATAACACCTCAATTTCCCTCACGAGCCGACCTTGATTACTTCCAAGAGATTAAGAACTATTATTATGAAGCTTTTGGTTTTCAAGAGGATATAGCTAGGTCAGTTGGTTTCATGTCATCACCACCTGGCAATTCTTCTCGAATTGGAGATTCGAGACTTTCTCATTCTTCGATTCCAGGTAGAGCTATACTACCTAAAATCCATATAAAAACCTTTCGAGGGGATTTTGCAGCCTGGCCTACCTTTAAGCAACTATTTACCTCCTTAATTATCGAAGAGCCCTCGTTATCAGATGCAGAGCGATATCATTTCTTGCTATCATACTTAGATGGTCCTGCCTTGGATACAGTTAAATCCATATCCGTTACAGAGGCCAATTTTAACCAAGCTTGGGCTGCAGTAACACTAGTATACGACAATAGGCGAAAGCAGGCTAGGTCCTATATTGACAAGTTATTGGACTTTAAGCCTGGAGTGGGTAAACCAACTGCGGAATCACTGCAGTCATACTTATCGCATGTCTCTGAAAGCATTGTCTCTCTAAAGGCTTTGAACATACCACAGTTTGATGATTATCTTCTATGTGAGTTGGCCCTTCGGAGCCTTGACCCAGTAACGCGGCAAGCATTTGAGGTTTCGATTATTTCTAAAGATTATCCTCATTTTAATGACTTGAAGGAGTTTGTGCAGGGTAGATTCAAAGTACTGCATTTGACTGCAGAATCGGGTGTCAAATCAGAACCAGCACCCTTTAAGAATGTCTCTGGACCCAAGAGGCCTAACTCTTTCACGCCCAAGTCACATTCTAACCAAGCCTTGCTTACTCATGCTTCAAAGCCGCCACGCGAGAAAGCATCCCCCAAGGAATCGTCGCCTCTAGTGTGCCCCCTTTGTAAACAGCAACATATCCTCGTGGACTGTCCCACTTTTAAATCTTCTACGCCTGTTCAGCGTCTCGAATCGTTAAAGCAATGGTCTGGTTGCCGCAACTGTTTATACCCATTCCACAAAACGAAGGAGTGCAAATCTAAATGGTCTTGCAAGTTTTGCAAAGCCAGACATCACAGTGATCTACATCTCGGGTCCAAGGATTCTTCTACCTCGTCATCATCTCAGTCCTTGGGTTCTGCATCACCTGCTTCTGCTTCTCCGGAGTTTGCTGGTACCCATACCTCGTCTACCTGTGGCGTCCTTCTGGGAACTGTCCGGGCATCCATACTTGACGCAAATGGTCGCGCTCATGTGTTCAGGGGGTTATTGGACCCTGGGAGCCACGTGTCATTTATCACTGACCAGTGTGCTCGTAAGCTTGGGAAAACCACACGACCATATCGCGGTCATATCTCTGGGGTTAATGGTTCGCCACTTAAGAATATCAGTGGTCGCCTTAATATCTCGTTCCAACCCCCATCTACCTCTGCACTCACCACTGAGGTGATAGTCGTGCCATCGATCACACCATCTCTTCCACAATCTAATCTTACCTCTTCAATGTGGCATGACTACTTATCCTATAATTTAAGTGATCCAGATTTCTCTGTCTCAGCACCTATATCCTTCTTGATTGGTGCAGATCTATATACCGATGTCGTAATTGGCACCCCTCTCACCATACATGAGAGTGGCCCTCGCTTGATGGAGACAGTGTTTGGTTTCACAGTCATTGGTCGATTCAATTGTACCTCTGAATCGGACAGTGCTGTGGCTCTGCTGACACTCACTGATCCTTCCTTCCCATTCGAGAGATTCTGGGAAGTGGAGGAACCATATCTGACCTCTTCACCTCTATCCACAGATGATCAGGAGTGCGAGGATCACTTCGTTCATTCCCATTATCGCATCAACGGGGGGAGATATGTTGTCTCTTTGCCCTTTAAATCTCAATCTCCCATTATCAAGCCAAATGTTAAAGTGGCACTTAGTCGATTTTATGCCTTGGAGGCTAAATTGCTAAAAAATGAGCAACTTCGCATCGACTATCACGCCTTCATGGCCGAATATATCCATCTCAACCATATGTCTCCTGCAACCTCTCCCGCCTCATACCTCATACCACATCATCCCATCTACAAGGCGGATGGAGAGGGCAAAGGGAAGCTGCGTGTCGTGTTCGATGCCAGTTTTCGCACATCATCTGGATCGCTCAACGATCATCTTCATACAGGTCAAAAGTTGCAAGCTGATATTGGCAGCATTGTCTTGAACTTCCGTCGGTTCCAATACGTTTTCACATGTGATATTGTGAAAATGTTCAGGCAAATTATGGTGAACCCTAATGAGCGACATTTCCAGCAGATTGCCTGGAGATTCAGTCCAGATGATGCCATCACATACTGTTAGATAAATAGAATTAGAATTTTCTTTGTGTTTAGAACCAACCTGTGGATCGGATTCTTGGTCTCTGCGGGATTGATGATCGTAGCAGCAGAATAGATAGGTGCTGAATAATTTAATTGGACACCAAATCTTCTTCTTGATATAAGGTTTTATTGTAAAAGATTGATTGGACAACTATGCCTAAGAAACTAAATCCCTAAGGAGCTCCTCATAATCTGGCGTTGTACAAAAATAGAAAATTAAATTCCCCCAGTTAAATATAAAATGTGCTGGTCTGACCGGGATTAGATGAGCGCTGATGACCGCTGTGTTGGGTCCACCTCGTGGTAAGAGTCGGGATCCAGGACGGCCGCAATCGGTTCCAAACAATTTGCACACCTCTGACAATTTGCAAGACAGGAAGCTGCAGCGAATAAGAGTGAGCTGGATACTCTCGAAATCCAATTTGTGAGGAGTCGATTTTTTCTCTTTCGGAAAGCTGCTTCGGGAAGCCCTGTTTCTGTAGAACAAAGGAAAAAGGACTAAGGGTTATCCTGCAATTTTGAAACCCAACCCAAAGCATGATGTTTTCGAGGAACTTACGTCGTTGGTGGATATCTGGCACAGGCGAAGGAATTAGATATAAGGCGAATCTCCGACACCGCAATTGTGCTGCAAATTCAAATTTTGGAAGTCTAGTAGCAGGTTTGACCAGATTACGAACGACGACTGGCGATCGATGGAAGGCGAAGTGGTCTCAACGCTGCGGCAGTCCCCTCTGCGGTTAATGTTGATGCACTATCTTTGCACTTCGTACTCACAAACAAGTAATGCCCGGTGATCTTATCGCACGACGCACAACTTAAATGAAACGAACTAATAATCTTCGTTGAAACAAAATAATAAATTTACACTGGCCGCAACATGCCGCCCACCTAAATTTGGGTCAAATTTATGATTGAGGATAGTCTGGTTGGGATAAGGGAAGAAGTGGTACAAGCTTTACCACTGGACGTTTGTAGGTTGCTCGACCTGTGCAGATAGTAGCGACCCTTACGACGCCATCTTGTCCTGGCTGAACTTCTATAACCTTAGCTAAAGGCCAAGACATGGGATGTGAATCTTCTTTCAGCAGAACAATGTCGCCAACCTTCAAATTTTCCGTTTTTTGAGTCCACTTTGGTCGTTGTTGGAGGGTGCACAGGTACTCCGACCTCCATCTTTGCCAGAACCTCTGTCCCAAGGTGTGTACATACTGCCATCTGTCGAGTAAATTTTCCTTGATGTTGAGGTACGAAGGTTGTGGAACGGTAACCAGGGGGCCGCCCACCAAAAAATGCCCTGGGGAGAGATAACCTGTTTCTTCTGGGCTTGAAGAGAGAGGGCATAGAGGTCGCGAGTTGAGGATGGCTTCCACTTTGTAGAATAAGGTGGACAATTCTTCGTAGGTTAATATGGCATTGCTCGCGACTTTAGACAGGTGTCCCTTCACCGATTTTACACCTGCCTCCCAAATTCCTCCCATATGAGGGGTAAGAGGGGGGTTGAAGTGCCACGTGACATTTCGAATAGTGGCATAATTCTGAATATCGTTCTCAGTTTCCAACGATTTGAACCATTTAGTGAGCTCTTGTAGATAGTTGGCTGCTCCTAGAAAGTTGCTTCCTCGGTCTGAATATATGTCTGTAGGGAGGCCTCTTCGTGAGGTGAATCTTTCAAGAGCAGCTAGGAATGCATCTGTCGTTAGTCGAGTGACAGCTTCCAAATGAAGGGCCTTAGTAGCCATGCACACGAATAAACATAGATATACCTTCCCAATGGGCGCTTTTCGACGGGAAGACTCCTTCATCTGAAATGGACCAGCGAAATCCACTCCCACATGCAAAAATGCCCGACCACCTTGAACCCGATAACTTGGGAGGTCTCCCATTAGTGGTATCGTTGCCTTAGCTTTCGATTTATAGCAGATTATGCATTTGAACCCTCTCTGTCTAATTAGACGACGCAAGGACGGGACCCAGTAGCTATTCTGAATAATAGCTTGTAGTAGGTTAGGTCCTGGGTGAAGATAGGCCTTGTGATAGTAATCAATCATAAGAGTAGTCAAGTGTGCTTCAGTAGGCATCAGTACAGGGAATTTCTGACTGTCACTTAGGTTCGACTTCCGTAATCTTCCTCCGACTCGCACAATACCCTTTTGATCAACGAAGGGCTGTAAATCTGAAAATCGCTTAGAAACGACTTGGAACGAGTGTCCTTGGAAGAAATAATACTGTTGTAACCATTTGATGCAAGATTCGCGAGCAAAGTCAAGTTCAAATAGTTTAATAGGTCCCGTACGCATACGACAGCAACAACAACCAACGTGTTTCACGTTGTAGACCCACCGGTAGACCCATGCCAATATTCTCAAAATTCGCAGGTAAGACGAATGCCTTTTCATCCAAACTATCCAAATATTATCCTGATTGAAGGTACGAGTTGTTAGAGTTGTTGTATTTGGTTTTAGTTCAGGAAGAGGTAATGTAACATTAAATGATGGTGAAGGCCAGCTTTCTTCATCTTGAGCGAGCCAACTTGGGCCCTTCCACCATAGTTCATCCGAAATAAGTTGAGAGGGAAATAAGCCTCGGGACGCAACGTCGCAGGGGTTCTCGTTGGTGTTAACGTGTCTCCACGAACCACCCGAACCTATCATCAACTCATGAACTCTGGCGACTCGGTTAGCTACAAATGTGTGTAACTTGAAGGTAGGTGTATTCAACCAACCAAGAACTATCGAAGAATCCGTATGAAATATGGGGGGTTGGATGTATGACGACAAGGATTGAAAGAAGGTTTGGTGAGTAGCATACAATTGAGCCAAGAGTACGGCTCCGCTCAGCTCCAACCGCGGTATTGACATGGCTTTAGTTGGTGCCAATTTCGATTTTGACGTGAGCAACGACACTATCCACCCAGTCTCGGGGACGAAAACTCGTAGATACAATACGGCAGCATATCCTTTAAGTGAAGCATCAGAAAACCCGACTACATGACACTGGTAACCTCCGACAGTGTTTAGGAACCTGGGAATTCGAATAGTGGATAAAAGATGTAGTTCTTTCAGTATGTTGTCCCACTGGATCTTAGTGTTTTCAGGAACTATGTCGTCCCACTTTAGATCTAACTTCCATAGGTCTTGCACAACTCCTTTCATCAACAGGATGACTGGAGTAAGAAACCCAAGTGGGTCATATAACCTAGCTACCACTGATAATATGCCTCGCTTGGAGTATACAGCGACAGGCGTTTTGAATGAAAATACGAAATTATCACCTTCTTGCTCCCAGTGGAGGCCTAAAAGTTTAATCCACGAGTCCTCCTTGTCGGCTAGAGAGACCGAGCCCTTGACAGAGCCATCTTCCACAGAATCCAAGACCCTTTTGGAGTTACTGACCCACTTGCTCAGGTGAAATCCCCCCTTTTTGAGCAGATCCACGAGTTGTTGCTTCAGAACAAGAGCATCTGTAACTGAAGGAGCACCGGTTAATACATCATCCATATAAATGTCTTTCTGAAGGACTTTGGAAGCTAAAGGGTAGTCATTCCCGTGGTCTTTACATAATTGTTTCAGAACTCGCAAGGCGATGAATGGTGAACAAGATAGTCCGAATGGAAGAGTCTTGAGCTCAAGTAGTTGAACGTCCTGAGTTTTGTCAAAACGCCAATAGATCTGTAGGTAGCCTCTATCTTGGTGGTCTACTTCAATCATACGAAACATTTTGATTATATCGGCGGAGAAAACAAATTGGTGTTGGCGAAAGGACATCACTATGTCTTTAATGTCACGTTGCAGCTTTTCTCCAACCAGCAAGTGTTCATTGAGGGAACCATTGATGACTGGGACGCTGGCATCAAAGACAACCCGTATTTTGATTGCGTTATTCTCCTCTTTGGTGATGCAATGGTGGGGAATGACAAATCGCGAAACTTGACTTGATGGGGTCATATGATCCTGCTGCAAATAGTCAGTGATAGTTTCGTGATAGCTTTGTTTGAGAAGTGGGTTTGAATCGAGTTTTTTCTCTAGATTGAGAAACCTCTTGAGAGCTGCGTAGGAAGAATCGCCAACATTTGGAGGGTGATCCTTAAAGGGCAGTCTCACCACATATCGACCATCGGGTAATCGAGAATGCGTCTGTCGGAAATGTTCCTCACACTGTTCATCAGCTGGATTACGGTGGACCGAGGGTGTGCTAGGTTCCTCGATCTCCCAGAACCGCTTCAGCTGACAATTGAGATCATCGTCAGCGTCCATGGAAAACAATGAAGAGGACTCCTCAATAGTTGATGAATCGCCAATTTTGCCTAGCACTATGTAACCAAAGATAGAAGAAAATAGTCTGGCATGGCTTTCTTCAATAGGGATAATCGAGCCTGTAAGGATCTGTGAGAAAAGATCTGCACCAATAAGAAAATCAATAGCAGAAGGTTTCCAAAATTCCGGATCGGCTAAGGCATATCCAGAACATCTGTGGACAAATTCCAATGGCAGAGAGTTTGAAGGCAAGAATGAAGTAATGTTGGTTACCACTATAGCGTCAGTGCGTAATTGGATAGCGGGATGGTTCTTGGGTCGTATTATGCACGTAGCTTTCCCTTTGGTCCCTTCAAATGGTGTCTGGCCGATACCGGAAATTCTTTTGCGATGATTTTGCATCGTCAGACCAAGTTTGTTAACGGTTTTGTGAGTGATAAAGGAATTCTGACTCCCTGAATCAACCACTACACGTACTGTCTGGAACTGACCACGAGCATCCAATACTTCCACTATTGCTGTACCTAGTATGACTTGACCGTCGCCCTCAGTGGCTGTACATGTAACAGTAGACGCATGAGATGTACTTGCTATTGGAACTGTGGCAGTAGTATTACTTCTGTGGAGTGATGAATGGTGTCTCTCTGTACAAAACCTGCATTTCCATTTGGATGGACAGGATGAAACTTCATGTGAGGGAGTCAAGCAATTAATGCATCCTTTCCATCCAGCAAGAAGCTTCCATCGGTCCTCAACGGAGGATTGATGGAAGGTCTCACAGCTGAGAAGGTGGTGATGTTCAGTTCGGCACACCACACATGCTGGATATTTCTGGGGCGATTGAGTAGATAGAGGAGGAGGATGCTTATTTGATTTTGCAACGGAATTTTTGTTCTGCGTCAATAACGAAGTTTTGTGCGGAGTCCTCGGCTGCGGAGGCTTGGCTACAGATTTAGGTGGCTTGCTCGGGGTACTACTGTGCGAAAAAGTGGCTAGGGAATGGCAGCCTGCTAGGGTTAAAGAGATCGACCTTTCCCTAACAAACTTAATCAAGGAGTCAATAGTAGGAAATTCAACATTCTTACTAGCTATTTCAAATTGCTCGCGAGTACCTGGATCTAACGACCTCACAGCCAGATGGAACAAAATAAAGTCTGCACAATCGGTGATGTTAAGAAGGTTAAACGCAGCTACGCTATCACCAACTTGGGTAAGGAATGCCTTGAGAGAGTCTGGCGTAGCCTTACCTGTTGCTACCTTAGCTCCCAAAATTCGGTCCAAATAGTTTGCGGCAAGGAGTCGCTTATTGTCGTACGTCTCCATTACCGCCTTCCACGCTATAGTGTAGTTCACGTCGGAAACGCCTAAATGACTGATGATGCTGAATGCAGGTCCTATCAACACTGACCTGAGATAATGTAATTTATCGATATCAGCCATGCCTCTGTCGTTTTGAACTAATGATAAAAATGAATCTCGAAATCTAGGCCACTCCGCCGGCTGTCCATCGAAGGTAGGAAGTTGTAGTTTGGGTAAACTTCTTGATATTTTACTCAAAGATTCATTGCCACTAGCACTAGCGTTGAGCATGGTAAGTTGACTTGAACGGTTGACTTCTGCATCATGCATATTCAACATTTCAACATATTTACTAGCAACATAGTAATAACTCCTAGTATTCTTCTTCAGATCCAATGCCGAGGCATCTGGTATGTCGGTCGCACCTTCATCCTGCAGACCTTCATAATCCACCCACACATCCTCAAATTTAGCGTAAGCCGCATCAAGCTGCTTGACCATACCTCGAAAAAAGGCCACCGTCTCCTTATCTAACGGGTCCGTCGAAGCCTTTTTTCCCCAATCCTTGATGTTATAAATCGTACTGGACAGATCTTTCAACCTTCGCTGATACGACGCGGCGAGTGTACCAAAGTCCTTTGGTGTCCTTTTCTCCATATTTCCCTATGTGCGATGTTCAGAACTAGGAAGTAGGACTGTGATTAGGGGTGTAAGGAAAGTTCAAGTGTTAGGAAAAGGTTAGGTAGGACGACCCTTAACAAATTTGGGATTATATTGACAATCCTTGCAATGGGGACAAGTTTTGTACCAAAATAAATGTCAAAATTTGTAAAATACTGGTTGCGAGGCACCCGATTACGCAATCGTCAATAATCGTAGTAATTACTACGACAAATATTTGAATATACTTAATTAGTACTCTCACGAAGTAAATTTTACTGATAGAGTGATGTAACAAACCAATAAAATAAAAGAACTTCTCCTCATTCATAAGATAGGTAGGTACCTACTTCGCAAAATTATCAAATCGTAAGATTGATCAATGACGAACGATGAGCATGTCAAATTCAAATTTGAAACATATATGCACCAATTTTTGGAGAAACTACTCAATTGTAAATAAACCCACCAACTCAGTTGAAATTTAGAACCAGCAAAAACATAGAAATTTGCAAATAGCAACAATAGGTATACGTGATGGTATACATGTAGGTATACGTGATTTCAATATGATCTTATGAATTGTCTTAGATAGAAATGGAATATTTGATGTCCAACCAATGATTCACCAATGGTTAATTTGAAGAAATAGAAATTCAAAAAAATAGAAATTATCTCACAGAGAACCACGCTCTGCTACCAAAATTATGTTAGATAAATAGAATTAGAATTTTCTTTGTGTTTAGAACCAACCTGTGGATCGGATTCTTGGTCTCTGCGGGATTGATGATCGTAGCAGCAGAATAGATAGGTGCTGAATAATTTAATTGGACACCAAATCTTCTTCTTGATATAAGGTTTTATTGTAAAAGATTGATTGGACAACTATGCCTAAGAAACTAAATCCCTAAGGAGCTCCTCATAATCTGGCGTTGTACAAAAATAGAAAATTAAATTCCCCCAGTTAAATATAAAATGTGCTGGTCTGACCGGGATTAGATGAGCGCTGATGACCGCTGTGTTGGGTCCACCTCGTGGTAAGAGTCGGGATCCAGGACGGCCGCAATCGGTTCCAAACAATTTGCACACCTCTGACAATTTGCAAGACAGGAAGCTGCAGCGAATAAGAGTGAGCTGGATACTCTCGAAATCCAATTTGTGAGGAGTCGATTTTTCTCTTTCGGAAAGCTGCTTCGGGAAGCCCTGTTTCTGTAGAACAAAGGAAAAAGGACTAAGGGTTATCCTGCAATTTTGAAACCCAACCCAAAGCATGATGTTTTCGAGGAACTTACGTCGTTGGTGGATATCTGGCACAGGCGAAGGAATTAGATATAAGGCGAATCTCCGACACCGCAATTGTGCTGCAAATTCAAATTTTGGAAGTCTAGTAGCAGGTTTGACCAGATTACGAACGACGACTGGCGATCGATGGAAGGCGAAGTGGTCTCAACGCTGCGGCAGTCCCCTCTGCGGTTAATGTTGATGCACTATCTTTGCACTTCGTACTCACAAACAAGTAATGCCCGGTGATCTTATCGCACGACGCACAACTTAAATGAAACGAACTAATAATCTTCGTTGAAACAAAATAATAAATTTACACTGGCCGCAACACATACTACGAATTGAATACAGTGACGTATGGGCTTCGAAGCTCACCGTTTCAGGCTCAGCGAGTCCTTCAGCAGCTGGTCCTTGATGAGGGCACTAATTATCCAGCGGGTGCTGAGGCCATTTCACACTGTATCTATGTGGATGATGTGGCCACGGGATGTGACTCGATTGGCGATCTCCTGGCACTCAAGCACCAAGTAGTTGAGCTGCTTGCTAAGGGTGGCTTTGAGTTGGGGAAGTGGAATTCTAATTACCCCCCACTCCTTAGCGAACCAATCGAACAACAACCCGTAGAACTTTGTAACGATGAGGCTACCAGTTCTGTAATCAAGATTTTGGGGATGACTTGGGACCCTCAGGCCGATGTCTTCAAGTACAGTGTGCAACAACCGGACTCTGGTACCACCAAGCGGAATATCCTGTCAGTGATTGCCCGTCTCTATGATCCACTGGGTTATCTCGCACCAGTGGTGTTTTATGCAAAGTGTATCCTCCAGGAGACCTGGAAGAGCGGTGTCCAGTGGGATGAGGACGTTCCAGACCTGGTGAAGACTCGCTGGGATGGTTTCCTAAGAGATTTCTGTAATTTGACCCAAATTGAAATACCACGGCTCCTGGTCAGAACCGATACGGTTTACCGCCTTGTCTGCTTCTCAGATGCCTCTGAGAAGGGCTATTGTGCCCTCGCTTACCTCCATGGAACCCAGAGTGGTGTTGCCTCCATGTCACTACTCAAAGCTAAGACGCGGTTGGCTCCACTGAAGCCATTAACTATTCCAAGATTGGAACTCTGCGGAGCACTTCTGTTGTCCCAGCTGATTCATTCCCTTCAGCCACTTATCCATAATCTCCACGTATCATCTATATTCTGTTTTACAGATTCAACTATTGTTTTATCTTGGATCAAGATGCCTGCTCACCAGCTCAAAACCTTTGTATCCAACCGTACTCAGCAAATCTTGACGGTGACTTCACAGGAGATGTGGTTCCACATAAGTGGAGTTGAAAACCCAGCAGACGTTGGATCTCGAGGAGTGTTGCCATCATCGTTGCTCCACCATGACCTCTGGTGGTCAGGACCACCATGGTGTTCCCAGCCTCCTGAACAGTGGCCTATTTCACAGACCGTTCAGATTGTCGACATTCCGGAGACCAAGCCTGTGCAGACTAACACCCTTGTGACTGTTAAGAGCTGCAACTACATCCTGAGCACAGCAGAGCGTTACTCATCCTTCCTCAGGCTCGTTCGAGTTGTGGGCTCTGTCCGACGTTTCATCGCCAACTGTCGCATTCCTAAGAGGAAACGGAGAAAGCGTAAGATCGGTCCTCTTTCATCTCATGAGTATGATGGTGCGCATGTTCATCTAATAAGGCTTGTTCAACAACACTATTTTCCAGAGGCCTTCAAGCAAAATGAAGCTGATGCCTTACCTCTCGAGTTGCGCCGTCTCTCCATCTTCATGGATCATGAAGGAGTTATTAGGGTAGGAGGACGACTCTCCAAGGCACCGTTGCCCATAGATCAGCGTTATCCTATATTATTACCTAGTCGATCTCATGTGACCAACCTTGTGATTGATTACCTACACAAGAAGAACCATCACCCTGGACCCACAGCTATGCTTGCCTTCATTAGGCAGAGGTATTGGATACCAAAGGCGAGGAACCTGGTCAGACTTCATAAGATGAAGTGTGTTGTATGCACTCGCTATAGTAAGGCGTTTGTGCAGCCACTCATGGGCGACCTGCCTGCATCAAGAGTGAGAGGTATCCGTCCATTTCTGCAGATTGGCGTAGACCTTGCCGGGCCATTTATTTGCCGTGAGTCTGCTCGTCGTAACGCCAAGACCCATAAGTGTTACCTCTGCGTCTTCATTTGTATGGCGTCGAGAGCTGTCCACTTGGAGCTATGTACCTCATTGTCGGTGGAAGCGTTCTTGGACGCATTTGATCGATTCATCGCACGGAGGGGCATTCCAGTCAAAGTTCATTCTGACTGCGGCACCAACTTTGTCGGAGCAGATGGTTATCTCCGTGAGGTGCAAGAGTGGGTGACCAATCCAAACAATCAAGCCTCAATTATCGATCATACCTCGCATCTATCGGTTGAGTGGAGTTTCAACCCTCCTGGTTCTCCTCACTTTGGAGGTAGTTGGGAGTCGGCAGTCAAGTCAGCGAAGACCCATCTGCGAAAGACAATGGGTGACAAGCCATTCACAGAAAGTGAGCTCCACACTGTGTTCATCAAGATCGAGGGAATCCTGAACTCGCGTCCTTTGCAACCGCTATCTGAGTCTGCCGACGATGCCGAGGCGTTGACACCGGGTCATTTTATTATTGGCCAACCCACCAATGCGATACCTGAACCGGACTTCTCGGATGTGCCAACCAATCGACTGGACCGGTGGCAGCTTCTTCGCGAGCGAGTACAACATTTCTGGCAGCGATGGACAAACGAATACCTGACTTCCCTGCAGGAACGACGCAAGTGGACAAAGACTGCTCCAAATCTGAAGATTGGCGATGTTGTCATTGTAAGAGGTGTCAACACATCCCCAGCACACTGGCCATTGGGTCGAGTGGTTGAAGTCCATCCTGGAAGCGATGGAACGGTACGAGTGGTGTCCATCAAAACCCGGACAGGCATTTTTAAACGTTCTTCTGTAAATCTCATTCCTTTGCATGTTACCAATTCATATACAGATTCTGATGGTCAATGAGAGTCGAAAATAGGGGGGAGTATGTTTACGCCTGAATCGTATTTTCGACTCACTTCAGAAAAAGGGGAGGAAATATCCTCGAGAATGCACTAAATTCACAAACACCACACTAACTAGGCACAAAACCATTATTATTGTCTTTATCACTGTCTTCTTATCACAGTTACTCCTGATTAGGAATGGGTGAATAAGGATACGTGTATTTTCGAGCCTATGTCTGATGTGCTACCATCACTTGCATTCTATTCCTTCTCTGTGCATGGTTGTTTTGTCTTATATCTTTCTTTTAATGCTCTTATGCATAAATATCAATGCATGTATATTTTCTTTATATTATTATGCAATGCTGGGCAACATATCAATAAGATCAGTGATCAGTGCGTGATTGTGCCTCAGTTGGGTTTGGGGCTGAAATGTGACGTCACCGCAGCCATTTTTTCGTCCTTGTGTTACACCAGCTTCTCTCCTGTTCGTTTTTGCCTCTTGCCTTTCAACTTTAAAAAATGTATAATTCTCCATGTACCTGCCTTTTTTCTCTTGTCCGCGACGTCGCGATCTGTTGTGGCGATCACCTATATCACACAACCTTGTAACATAAAGTGCTAGCGCTAGCTTTCCGTATTTATCGTGCGATTCGTATCTCACCGCTCATGGCATGCTCTACACCGGCTTTGGCACCCGGTCTTTCTGAAGCTTATCACCTGGATGGGCACCCTGCTCCTGCTGTTGGATCCCACATCATATACAATCTCCGTCCTGGTATGCAAACTGTCATCAGGTACTCACGCCCTTCTGAGATCACCTGTAAGTTGGGTAATTAAATACCTATAATTTTGCATGACCCGCACCCCCCCTCTTCATCACTGCAACCTGTTGCTATCTTTGGATCTGGAACACGCACCTACGCACGTATCTACACGTCCAGGAACTTCTTCTGTAAACCCTTTCATCTTATAAACTTTCACCTTCCCCAGTATAAATAAGAACAGCAACTTTCATTGTAATAACAACATTTGAACACCCAAGTGGGTGAGACATGCATGCATAACAACAACCTTGCAATTTCTCTTCATCTTTCTACAGTGGCCACTTTTAAGAGTAGGTAGATAGGAATAGGTAGCACCAATCTCTTATCCATTTCTACCTGTTATTTGCACCTTCTTCAGCACGTAGTGTTTCTGAATATATTACCTATTTTTCTAAGTCTAACTCTTTTCTGGCTCTTATCACCTTATCACCCTTCACATCTAATCTCTCTTATCACTTTTCACATAGGTATCTGTTCTCCCTAGATTCAAAAGGGGGTGGTCCTTCGAATTATCTATCAATATCATCTAATTCAGATCACCTAGGATAACCAGTAATAGGTACATGTAGGTAGGGCTTCCTGAGTACCTACTTACAATCAGTTACCCCACTGGCTCCAACATGATGCTGGTTCATTAGTACCTATTAGGTACCACAGCTAGAGCATGTCTCCAATACTGATGAATATAGGAGCCTGAAAATCGTTTCAATTCGTCTCATTGCTGGTATATCTATAACAATCTATCGAATTTTTACCAAATTTATCAATTCAGAGGCGTCATAATGTCGGTTCATTATTACGTATTTGGTACCACAGCTAGAGCATGTCTCCAATACTAATGAATATAGGAGCCTGAAAATCGTTTCAATTCGTCTCATTGCTGGTATATCTATAACAATCTATCGAATTTTTACTAAATTTATGAATTTAGAGGCGTCATAATGTCGGTTCATTATTACGTATTTGGTACCACAGCTAGAGCATGTCTCCAATACTAATGAATATAGGAGCCTGAAAATCTTTTCAATTCGTCTCATTGCTGGTATATCTATAACAATCTATCGAATTTTTACCAATTTTATGAATTTAGAGGCGTAATGATGCTGGTTCATTAGTACCTATTGGGTACCACAGCTAGAGCATGTCTCCAATACTAATGAATGTAGGAGCCTGAAAATCGTTTCAATTCATCTCATTGCTGGTATATCTATAACAATCTATCGAATTTTTACCAAATTTATCAATTAAGAGGCGTCATAATGTCGGTTCATTATTACGTATTTGGTACCACAGCTAGAGCATGTCTCTAATACTAATGAATATAGGAGCCTGAAAATCGTTTCAATTCGTCTCATTGCTGGTATATCTATAACAATCTATCGAATTTTTACCAAATTTATCAATTTAGAGGCGTCATAATGTCGGTTCATTATTACGTATTTGGTACCACAGCTAGAACATGTCTCCAATACTAATGAATATAGGAGCCTGAAAATCGTTTCAATTCGTCTCATTGCTGGTATATCTATAACAATCTATCGAATTTTTACCAAATTTATGAATTTAGAGGCATAATGATGCTGGTTCATTAGTACCTATTAGGTACCACAGCTAGAGCATGTCTCCAATACTAATGAATATAGGAGCCTGAAAATCGTTTCAATTCGTCTCATTGCTGGTATATCTATAACAATCAATCGAATTTTTACCAAATTTATCAATTTAGAGGCGTCATAATGTCGGTTCATTATTACGTATTTGGTACCACAGCTAGAGCATGTCTCCAATACTAATGAATATAGGAGCCTGAAAATCGTTTCAATTCGTCTCATTGCTGGTATATCTATAACAATCTATCGAATTTTTACCAAATTTATGAATTTAGAGGCGTAATGATGCTAGTTCATTAGTACCTATTAGGTACACAGGCTAGAGCATGTCTCCAATACTAATGAATATAGGAGCCTGAAAATCGTTTCAATTCGTCTCATTGCTGGTATATCTATAACAATCTATCGAATTTTTACCAAATATATGAATTTAGAGGCGTCATAATGTCGGTTCATTATTACGTATTTGGTACCAAAGCTAGAGCATGTCTCCAATACTTATGAATATAGGAGCCTGAAAATCGTTTCAATTCGTCTCATTGCTGGTATATCTATAACAATCTATCGAATTTTTACCAAATTTATGAATTTAGAGGCGTCATAATGTCGGTTCATTATCACGTATTTGGTACCACAGCTAGAGCATGTCTCCAATACTAATGAATATAGGAGCCTGAAAATCGTTTCAATTCGTCTCATTGCTGGTATATCTATAAAAATCTATCGAATTTTTACCAAATTTATGAATTTAGAGGCGTAATGATGCTGGTTCATTAGTACCTATTAGGTACCACAGCTAGAGCATGTCTCCAATACTAATGAATATAGGAGCCTGAAAATCGTTTCAATTCGTCTCATTGCTGGTATATCTATAACAATCTATCGAATTTTTACCAAATTTATCAATTTAGAGGCGTAATGATGCTGGTTCATTATTACGTATTTGGTACCACAGCTAGAGCATGTCTCCAATACTAATGAATATAGGAGCCTGAAAATCGTTTCAATTCGTCTCATTGCTGGTATATCTATAACAATCTATCGAATTTTTACCAAATTTATCAATTTAGAGGCGTCATAATGTCGGTTCATTATTACGTATTTGGTACCACAGCTAGAGCATGTCTCCAATACTAATGAATATAGGAGCCTGAAAATCGTTTCAATTCGTCTCATTGCTGGTATATCTATAACAATCTATCGAATTTTTACCAAATTTATGAATTTAGAGGCATAATGATGCTGGTTCATTAGTACCTATTATTTACCACAGCTAGAGCATGTCTCCAAAACTAATGAATGTAGGAGCCTGAAAATCGTTTCAATTCGTCTCATTGCTGGTATATCTATAACAATCTATCGAATTTTTACCAAATTTATCAATTTAGAGGCGTCATAATGTCGGTTCATTATTACGTATTTGGTACCACAGCTAGAGCATGTCTCCAATACTAATGAATATAGGAGCCTGAAAATCGTTTCATTTCGTCTCATTGCTGGTATATCTAAAACAATCTATCGAATTTTTACCAAATTTATCAATTTAGAGGCGTCATAATGTCGGTTCATTATTACGTATTTGGTACCAGAGCTAGAGCATGTCTCCAATACTAATGAATATAGGAGCCTGAAAATCGTTTCAATTCGTCTCATTGCTGGTATATCTTTAACAATCTATCGAATTTTTACCAAATTTATCAATTTAGAGGCGTCATAATGTCGGTTCATTATTACGTATTTGGTACCACAGCTAGAGCATGTCTCCAATACTAATGAATATAGGAGCCTGAAAATCGTTTCAATTCGTCTCATTGCTGGTATATCTATAACAATCTATCGAATTTTTACCAAATTTATGATTTTTTGGAGTAATGATGCTGGTTCATTAGTACCTATTAGGTACCACAGCTAGAGCATGTCTCCAATACTAATGAATATAGGAGCCTGAAAATCGTTTCAATTCGTCTCACTGCTGGTATATCTATAACAATCTATCGAATTTTTACCAAATTTATCAGTTTAAAGGCGTCATAATGTCGGTTCATTATTACGTATTTGGTACCACAGCTAGAGCATGTCTCCAATACTAATGAATATAGGAGCCTGAAAATCGTTTCAATTCGTCTCATTGCTGGTATATCTATAACGATCTATCGAATTTTTACCAAATTTATGAATTTAGAGGCGTAATGATGCTGGTTCAATAGTACCTATTAGGTACCACAGCTAGAGCATGTCTCCAATACTAATGAATATAGGAGCCTGAAAATCGTTTCAATTCGTCTCATTGCTGGTATATCTATAACAATCTATCGAATTTTTACCAAATTTATCAATTTAGAGGCGTAATGATGCTGGTTCATTAGTACCTATTAGGTACCACAGCTAGAGCATGTCTCCAATACTAATGAACGTAGGAGCCTGAAAATCGTTTCAATTCGTCTCATTGCTGGTATATCTATAACAATCTATCGAATTTTTACCAAATTTATGAATTTAGAGGCGTAATGATGCTGGTTCATTAGTACCTATTAGGTACCACAGCTAGAGCATGTCTCCAATACTAATGAATGTAGGAGCCTGAAAATCGTTTCAATTCGTCTCATTGCTGGTATATCTATAACAATCTATCGAATTTTTACCAAATTTATCAGTTTAAAGGCGTCATAATGTCGGTTCATTATTACGTATTTGGTACCACAGCTAGAGCATGTCTCCAATACTAATGAATATAGGAGCCTGAAAATCGTTTCAATTCGTCTCATTGCTGGTATATCTATAACAATCTATCGAATTTTTACCAAATTTATGAATTTAGAGGCGTAATGATGCTGGTTCATTAGTACCTATTAGGTACCACAGCTAGAGCATGTCTCCAATACTAATGAATATAGGAGCCTGAAAATCGTTTCAATTCGTCTCATTGCAGGTATATCTATAACAATCTATCGAATTTTTACCAAATTTATCAATTTAGAGGCGTCATAATGTCGGTTCATTATTACGTATTTGGTACCACAGCTAGAGCATGTCTCCAATACTAATGAATATAGGAGCCTGAAAATCGTTTCAATTCGTCTCATTGCTGGTATATCTATAACAATCTATCGAATTTATATCAAATTTATGAATTTAGAGGCGTAATGATGCTAGTTCATTAGTACCTATTAGGTACCACAGCTAGAGCATGTCTCCAATACTAATGAATATAGGAGCCTGAAAATCGTTTCAATTCGTCTCATTGCTGGTATATCTATAACAATCTATCGAATTTTTACCAAAATTAAGAATTTAGAGGCGTCATAATGTCGGTTCATTATTACGTATTTGGTACCAAAGCTAGAGCATGTCTCCAAACTTATGAATATAGGAGCCTGAAAATCGTTTCAATTCGTCTCATTGCTGGTATATCTATAACAATCTATCGAATTTTTACCAAATTTATCAATTTAGAGGCGTCATAATGTCGGTTCATTATTACGTATTTGGTACCACAGCTAGAGCATGTCTCCAATACTAATGAATATAGGAGCCTGAAAATCGTTTCAATTCGTCTCATTGCTGGTATATCTATACCAATCTATCGAATTTTTACCAAATTTATCAATTTAGAGGCGTCATAATGTCGGTTCATTATTACGTATTTGGTAACACAACTAGAGCATGTCTCCAATACTAATGAATATAGGAGCCTGAAAATCGTTTCAATTCGTCTCATTGCTGGTATATCTATAACAATCTATCCAATTTTTTCCAAATTTATCAATTTAGAGGCGTCATAATGTCGGTTCATTATTACGTATTTGGTACCACAGCTAGAGCATGTCTCCAATACTAATGAATATAGGAGCCTGAAAATCGTTTCAATTCGTCTCATTGCTGGTATATCTATAACAATCTATCGAATTTTTACCAAATTTATCAATTTAGAGGCGTCATAATGTCGGTTCATTATTACGTATTTGGTACCACAGCTAGAGCATGTCTCCAATACTAATGAATATAGGAGCCTGAAAATCGTTTCAATTCGTCTCATTGCTGGTATATCTATAACAATCTATCGAATTTTTACCAAATTTATGAATTTAGAGGCATAATGATGCTGGTTCATTAGTACCTATTATTTACCACAGCTAGAGCATGTCTCCAATACTAATGAATGTAGGAGCCTGAAAATCGTTTCAATTCGTCTCATTGCTGGTATATCTATAACAATCTATCGAATTTTTACCAAATTTATCAATTTAGAGGCGTCATAATGTCGGTTCATTATTACGTATTTGGTACCACAGCTAGAGCATGTCTCCAATACTAATGAATATAGGAGCCTGAAAATCGTTTCATTTCGTCTCATTGCTGGTATATCTATAACAATCTATCGAATTTTTACCAAATTTATCAATTTAGAGGCGTCATAATGTCGGTTCATTATTACGTATTTGGTACCACAGCTAGAGCATGTCTCCAATACTAATGAATATAGGAGCCTGAAAATCGTTTCATTTCGTCTCATTGCTGGTATATCTTTAACAATCTATCGAATTTTTACCAAATTTATCAATTTAGAGGCGTCATAATGTCGGTTCATTAGTACCTATTAGGTACCACAGCTAGAGCATGTCTCCAATACTAATGAATATAGGAGCCTGAAAATCGTTTCAATTCGTCTCATTGCTGGTATATCTATAACAATCTATCGAATTTTTACCAAATTTATCAGTTTAAAGGCGTCATAATGTCGGTTCATTATTACGTATTTGGTACCACAGCTAGAGCATGTCTCCAATACTAATGAATATAGGAGCCTGAAAATCGTTTCAATTCGTCTCATTGCTGGTATATCTATAACGATCTATCGAATTTTTACCAAATTTATGAATTTAGAGGCGTAATGATGCTGGTTCATTAGTACCTATTAGGTACCACAGCTAGAGCATGTCTCCAATACTAATGAATGTAGGAGCCTGAAAATCGTTTCAATTCGTCTCATTGCTGGTATATCTATAACAATCTATCGAATTTTTACCAAACTTATGAATTTAGAGGCGTAATGATGCTGGTTCATTAGTACCTATTAGGAACCACAGCTAGAGCATGTCTCCAATACTAATGAATATAGGAGCCTGAAAATCGTTTCAATTCGTCTCATTGCTGGTATATCTATAACAATCTATCGAATTTTTACCAAATTTATCAATTTAGAGGCGTAATGATGCTGGTTCATTAGTACCTATTATGTACCACAGCTAGAGCATGTCTCCAATACTAATGAATGTAGGAGCCTGAAAATCGTTTCAATTCGTCTCATTGCTGGTATATCTATAACAATCTATCGAATTTTTACCAAATTTATGAATTTCGAGGCGTAATGATGCTGGTTCATTAGTACCTATTAGGTACCACAGCTAGAGCATGTCTCCAATACTAATGAATGTAGGAGCCTGAAAATCGTTTCAATTCGTCTCATTGCTGGTATATCTATAACAATCTATCGAATTTTTACCAAATTTATGAATTTCGAGGCGTAATGATGCTGGTTCATTAGTACCTATTAGGTACCACAGCTAGAGCATGTCTCCAATACTAATGAATGTAGGAGCCTGAAAATCGTTTCAATTCGTCTCATTGCTGGTATATCTATAACAATCTATCGAATTTTTACCAAATTTATCAATTTAGAGGCGTCATAATGTCGGTTCATTATCACGTATTTGGTACCACAGCTAGAGCATGTCTCCAATACTAATGAATATAGGAGCCTGAAAATCGTTTCAATTCGTCTCATTGCTGGTATATCTATAACAATCTATCGAATTTTTACCAAATTTATCAATTTAGAGGCGTCATAATGTCGGTTCATTATTACGTATTTGGTACCACAGCTAGAGCATGTCTCCAATACTAATGAATATAGGAGCCTGAAAATTGTTTCAATTCGTCTCATTGCTGGTATATCTATAACAATCTATCGAATTTTTACCAAATTTATCAATTTAGAGGCGTCATAATGTCGGTTCATTATTACGTATTTGGTACCACAGCTAGAGCATGTCTCCAATACTAATGAATATAGGAGCCTGAAAATCGTTTCAATTCGTCTCATTGCTGGTATATCTATAACAATCTATCGAATTTTTATCAAATTTATCAATTTAGAGGCGTCATAATGTCGGTTCATTATTACGTATTTGGTACTACAGCTAGAGCATGTCTCCAATACTAATGAATATAGGAGCCTGAAAATCGTTTCAATTCGTCTCATTGCTGGTATATCTATAACAAACTATCGAATTTTTACCAAATTTATGAATTTAGAGGCGTAATGATGCTGGTTCATTAGTACCTATTAGGTACCACAGCTAGAGCATGTCTCCAATACTAATGAATGTAGGATCCTGAAAATCGTTTCAATTCGTCTCATTGCTGGTATATCTATAACAATCTATCGAATTTTTACCAAATTTATCAATTCAGAGGCGTCATAATGTCGGTTCATTATTACGTATTTGGTACCACAGCTAGAGCATGTCTCCAATACTAATGAATATAGGAGCCTGAAAATCGTTTCAATTCGTCTCATTGCTGGTATATCTATAACAATCTATCGAATTTTTACCAAATTTATCAATTTAGAGGCGTCATAATGTTGGTTCATTATTACGTATTTGCTACCACAGCTAGAGCATGTCTCCAATACTAATGAATATAGGAGCCTGAAAATCGTTTCAATACGTCTCATTGCTGGTATATCTATAACAATCTATCGAATTTTTACCAAATTTATCAATTTAGAGGCGTCATAATGTCGGTTCATTATTACGTATTTGGTACCACAGCTAGAGCATGTCTCCAATACTATTGAATATAGGTGCCTGAAAATCGTTTCAATTCGTCTCATTGCTGGTATATCTATAACAATCTATCGAATTTTTACTAAATTTATCAATTTAGAGGCGTCATAATGTCGGTTCATTATTACGTATTTGGTACCACAGCTAGAGCATGTCTCCAATACTAATGAATATAGGAGCCTGAAAATCGTTTCAATTCGTCTCATTGCTGGTATATCTATAACAATCTATCGAATTTTACCAAATTATCAATTTAGAGGCGTCATAATGTCGGTTCATTATTACGTATTTGGTACCACAGCTAGAGCATGTCTCCAATACTAATGAATATAGGAGCCTGAAAATCGTTTCAATTCGTCTCATTGCTGGTATATCTATAACAATCTATCGAATTTTTACCAAATTTATCAATTAGAGGCGTCATAATGTCGGTTCATTATTACGTATTTGGTACCACAGCTAGAGCATGTCTCCAATACTAATGAATATAGGAGCCTGAAAATCGTTTCAATTCGTCTCATTGCTGGTATATCTATAACAATCTATCGAATTTTTACCAAATTTATCAATTTAGAGGCGTCATAATGTCGGATCATTATTACGTATTTGGTACCACAGCTAGAGCATGTCTCCAATACTAATGAATATAGGAGCCTGAAAATCGTTTCAATTTCGTCTCATTGCTGGTATATCTATAACAATCTATCGAATTTTACCAAATTTATGAATTTAGAGGCGTCATGAATGTCGGTTCATTAGTACCGTATTTAGGTACCACAGCTAGAAGACCTGTCTCCAATACTAATGAATGTAGGAGCCTGAAAATCGTCGTTCAATTCGTCTCATTGCTGGTATATCTATAACAATCTATCGAATTTTTACCAAATTTTATGCAATTTAGGGCGTCATAATGTCGGTTCAGTATTACGTATTTGGTACCACAGCTAGAGCATGTCTCAATACTAATGAATATAGGAGCCTGAAATCGTTTCAATTCGTCTCATTATTGCTGGTATATCTATAACAATCTAATCGAATTTTACCAAAATTATCAATTTAGAGGCGTCATAATGTCGGTTCATTATTACTATTT